>CANNZV010000840.1:270733-344995 GCA_947561585.1 Caprella mutica | reverse complement strand
ATACTTTATTTACAACTATTGGTGGTTGTTTTAACCCTTTCACTGTATACTTTATTTACAACTATTGATAGTTGTTTCATCCCTTCACTGTATACTTTATTTACAACTATTGGTGGTTGTTTCACCCCTTCACTGTGCACTTTATTTACAACTATTGGTGGTTGTTTCATCCCTTCACTGTATACTTTATTTACAACTATTGGTGGTTGTTTCATCCCTTCACTGTTCACTTTATTGACAACTATTGGTGGTTGTTTCACCCCTTCACTGTGCACTTTATTTACAACTATTGGTGGTTGTTTTAACCCTTCACTGTGCACTTTATTTACAACTATTGATAGTTGTTTCATCCCTTCACTGTATACTTTATTTACAACTATTGGTGGTTGTTTCACCCCTTCACTGTGCACTTTATTTACAACTATTGATAGTTGTTTCATCCCTTCACTGTATACTTTATTTACAACTATTGGTGGTTGTTTCACTCCTTCACTGTGCACTTTATTTACAACTATTGATAGTTGTTTCATCCCTTCACTGTATACTTTATTTACAACTATTGGTGGTTGTTTCATCCCTTCACTGTTCACTTTATTGACAACTATTGGTGGTTGTTTCACCCCTTCACTGTGCACTTTATTTACAACTATTGATAGTTGTTTCATCCCTTCACTGTATACTTTATTTACAACTATTGGTGGTTGTTTTAACCCTTCACTGTGCACTTTATTTACAACTATTGATAGTTGTTTCATCCTTTCACTGTATACTTTATTTACAACTATTGGTGGTTGTTTCACCCCTTCACTGTGCACTTTATTTACAACTATTGATAGTTGTTTCATCCCTTCACTGTATACTTTATTTACAACTATTGGTGGTTGTTTCACCCCTTCACTGTATACTTTATTTTCAACTATTGATGGTTGTTTCATCCCTTCGCTGTATACTTTATTTACAACTATTGGTGGTTGTTTCATCCCTTCACTGTATACTTTATTTACAACTATTGGTGGTTGTTTTAACCCTTCACTGTGCACTTTATTTACAACTATTGATAGTTGTTTCATCCTTTCACTGTATACTTTATTTACAACTATTGGTGGTTGTTTTAACCCTTCACTGTGCACTTTATTTACAACTATTGATAGTTGTTTCATCCTTTCACTGTATACTTTATTTACAACTATTGATAGTTGTTTCATCCCTTCACTGTATACTTTATTTACAACTATTGGTGGTTGTTTTAACCCTTCACTGTGCACTTTATTTACAACTATTGATAGTTGTTTCATCCTTTCACTGTATACTTTATTTACAACTATTGGTGGTTGTTTCACCCCTTCACTGTGCACTTTATTTACAACTATTGATAGTTGTTTCATCCCTTCACTGTATACTTTATTTACAACTATTGGTGGTTGTTTCACCCCTTCACTGTGCACTTTATTTACAACTATTGATAGTTGTTTCATCCCTTCACTGTATACTTTATTTACAACTATTGGTGGTTGTTTCACCCTTTCACTGTATACTTTATTTACAACTATTGGTGGTTGATTCATCCCTTCGCTGTATACTTTATTTACAACTATTGGTGGTTGATTCATCCCTTCGCTGTATACTTTATTTACAACTATTGGTGGGTGTTTCACCCTTTCACTGTATACTTTATTTACAACTATTGGTGGTTGTTTCATCCCTTCGCTGTATACTTTATTTACAACTATTGGTGGTTGTTTCATCCCTTCGCTGTATACTTTATTTACAACTATTGCTGGTTGTTTCACCCCTCCACTGTATACTTTATTTACAACTATTGGTGGTTGTTTCACCCCTTCACTGTATACTTTATTTACAACTATTGGTGGTTGTTTCACCCCTTCACTGTGCACTTTATTTACAACTATTGGTGGTTGTTTTAACCCTTCACTGTGCACTTTATTTACAACTATTGGTGGTTGTTTTAACCCTTCACTGTGCACTTTATTTACAACTATTGATAGTTGTTTCATCCCTTCACTGTATACTTTATTTACAACTATTGGTGGTTGTTTCACCCCTTCACTGTGCACTTTATTTACAACTATTGGTGGTTGTTTCATCCCTTCACTGTATACTTTATTTACAACTATTGGTGGTTGTTTCATCCCTTCACTGTTCACTTTATTGACAACTATTGGTGGTTGTTTCACCCCTTCACTGTGCACTTTATTTACAACTATTGGTGGTTGTTTTAACCCTTCACTGTGCACTTTATTTACAACTATTGATAGTTGTTTCATCCCTTCACTGTATACTTTATTTACAACTATTGGTGGTTGTTTCACCCCTTCACTGTGCACTTTATTTACAACTATTGATAGTTGTTTCATCCCTTCACTGTATACTTTATTTACAACTATTGGTGGTTGTTTCACTCCTTCACTGTGCACTTTATTTACAACTATTGATAGTTGTTTCATCCCTTCACTGTATACTTTATTTACAACTATTGGTGGTTGTTTCATCCCTTCACTGTTCACTTTATTGACAACTATTGGTGGTTGTTTCACCCCTTCACTGTGCACTTTATTTACAACTATTGATAGTTGTTTCATCCCTTCACTGTATACTTTATTTACAACTATTGGTGGTTGTTTTAACCCTTCACTGTGCACTTTATTTACAACTATTGATAGTTGTTTCATCCTTTCACTGTATACTTTATTTACAACTATTGGTGGTTGTTTCACCTCTTCACCGTTCACTTTATTTACAACTATTGGTGGTTGTTTCACCCCTCCACTGTTCACTTTATTTACAACTATTTGTTGTTGTTTCATCCCTTCACTGTTCACTTTATTTACAACTATTGGTGGTTGTTTCACCTCTTCACCGTTCACTTTATTTACAACTATTGGTGGTTGTTTCACCTCTTCACCGTTCACTTTATTTACAACTATTGGTGGTTGTTTCACCCCTTCACTGTATACTTTATTTACAACTATTGGTGGTTGTTTCACCCCTCCACTGTTCACTTTATATACAACTATTTGTTGTTGTTTCACCCCTTCACTGTTCACTTTATTTACAACTATTGATAGTTGTTTCATCCTTTCACTGTATACTTTATTTACAACTATTGATAGTTGTTTCATCCCTTCACTGTATACTTTATTTACAACTATTGGTGGTTGTTTTAACCCTTCACTGTGCACTTTATTTACAACTATTGATAGTTGTTTCATCCTTTCACTGTATACTTTATTTACAACTATTGGTGGTTGTTTCACCCCTTCACTGTGCACTTTATTTACAACTATTGATAGTTGTTTCATCCCTTCACTGTATACTTTATTTACAACTATTGGTGGTTGTTTCACCTCTTCACTGTTCACTTTATTTACAACTATTGGTGGTTGTTTCACCTCTTCACTGTGCACTTTATTTACAACTATTGGTGGTTGTTTCACCCTTTCACTGTATACTTTATTTACAACTATTGGTGGTTGTTTCATCCCTTCGCTGTATACTTTATTTACAACTATTGGTGGTTGATTCATCCCTTCGCTGTATACTTTATTTACAACTATTGGTGGTTGTTTTAACCCTTTCACTGTATACTTTATTTACAACTATTGATAGTTGTTTCATCCCTTCACTGTATACTTTATTTACAACTATTGGTGGTTGTTTCACCCCTTCACTGTGCACTTTATTTACAACTATTGGTGGTTGTTTCATCCCTTCACTGTATACTTTATTTACAACTATTGGTGGTTGTTTCATCCCTTCACTGGTTCACTTTATTGACAACTATTGGTGGTTGTTTCACCCCTTCACTGTGCACTTTATTTACAACTATTGGTGGTTGTTTTAAACCCTTCACTGTGCACTTTATTTACAACTATTGATAGTTGTTTCATCCCTTCACTGTATACTTTATTTACAACTATTGGTGGTTGTTTCACCCCTTCACTGTGCACTTTATTTACAACTATTGATAGTTGTTTCATCCCTTCACTGTATACTTTATTTACAACTATTGGTGGTTGTTTCACTCCTTCACTGCACTTTATTTACAACTATTGATAGTTGTTTCATCCCTTCACTGTATACTTTATTTACAACTATTGGTGGTTGTTTCATCCCTTCACTATTCACTTTATTGACAACTATTGGTGGTTGTTTCACCCCTTCACTGTGCACTTTATTTACAACTATTGATAGTTGTTTCATCCCTTCACTGTATACTTTATTTACAACTATTGGTGGTTGTTTTAACCCTTCACTGTGCACTTTATTTACAAACTATTGATAGTTGTTTCATCCTTTCACTGTATACTTTATTTACAACTATTGGTGGTTGTTTCACCCCTTCACTGTGCACTTTATTTACAACTATTGATAGTTGTTTCATCCCTTCACTGTATACTTTATTTACAACTATTGGTGGTTGTTTCACCCTTCACTGTATACTTTATTTTCAACTATTGATGGTTGTTTCATCCCTTCGCTGTATACTTTATTTACAACTATTGGTGGTTGTTTCATCCCTTCACTGTATACTTTATTTACAACTATTGGTGGTTGTTTTAACCCTTCACTGTGCACTTTATTTACAACTATTGATAGTTGTTTCATCCTTTCACTGTATACTTTATTTACAACTATTGGTGGTTGTTTTAACCCTTCACTGTGCACTTTATTTACAACTATTGATAGTTGTTTTCATCCTTTCACTGTATACTTTATTTACAACTATTGATAGTTGTTTCATCCCCTTCACTGTATACTTTATTTACAACTATTGGTGGTTGTTTTAACCCTTCACTGTGCACTTTATTTACAACTATTGATAGTTGTTTCATCCTTTCACTGTATACTTTATTTACAACTATTGGTGGTTGTTTCACCCCTTCACTGTGCACTTTATTTTACAACTATTGATGGTTGTTTCATCCCTTCACTGTATACTTTATTTACAACTATTGGTGGTTGTTTCACCCCTTCACTGTGCACTTTATTTACAACTATTGATAGTTGTTTCATCCCTTCACTGTATACTTTATTTACAACTATTGGTGGTTGTTTCACCCTTTCACTGTATACTTTATTTACAACTATTGGTGGTTGGTTCACCCCTCCACTGTTCACTTTATTTACAACTATTGGTGGTTGTTTCACCCCTTTACTGTTCACTTTATTTACAAACTATTTGTTGTTGTTTCATCCCTTCACTGTTCACTTTATTTACAACTATTGGTGGTTGTTTCACCTCTTCACCGTTCACTTTATTTACAACTATTGGTGGTTGTTTCACCCCTCCACTGTTCACTTTATTTACAACTATTTGTTGTTGTTTCATCCCTTCACTGTTCACTTTATTTACAACTATTGGTGGTTGTTTCACCTCTTCACCGTTCACTTTATTTACAACTATTGGTGGTTGTTTCACCTCTTCACCGTTCACTTTATTTACAACTATTGGTGGTTGTTTCACCCCTTCACTGTATACTTTATTTACAACTATTGGTGGTTGTTTCACCCCTCCACTGTTCACTTTATTTACAACTATTTGTTGTTGTTTCACCCCTTCACTGTTCACTTTATTTACAACTATTGGTGGTTGTTTCACCTCTTCACCGTTCACTTTATTTACAACTATTGGTGGTTGTTTCACCCCTTCACTGTATACTTTATTTACAACTATTGGTGGTTGTTTCACCCCTCCACTGTTTACTTTATTACAACTATTGGTGGTTGTTTCACCCCTCCACTGATCACTTTATTTACAACTATTGGTGGTTGTTTCACCTCTTCACTGTGCACTTTATTTACAACTATTGGTGGTTGTTTCACCTCTTCACTGTTCACTTTATTTACAACTATTGGTGGTTGTTACACCTCTTCACTGTGCACTTTATTTACCACTATTGGTGGTTGTTTCACCTCTTCACTGTTCACTTTATTTACAACTATTGGTGGTTGTTTCTACCCCTTCACTGTGCACTTTATTTACAACTATTGGTGGTTGTTTCACACCTTCAACTGTGCACTTTATTTAACAACTATTGGTGGTTGTTTCACCCCTTCACTGTGCACTTTATTTACAACTATTGGTGGTTGTTTCACCTCTTCACTGTGCACTTTATTTACAACTATTGGTGGTTGTTTCACCTCTTCACTGTGCACTTTATTTACAACTATTGGTGTTTGTTTCACCCCTTCACTGTGCACTTTATTACAACTATTGGTGGTTGTTTCACCTCTTCACTGTGCACTTTATTTACAACTATTGGTGGTTGTTTCACCCCTTCACTGTGCACTTTATTTACAACTATTGGTGGTTGTTTCACCCCTCCACTGTGCACTTTATTTACAACTATTGGTGGTTGTTTCAACCCCTTCACTGTGCACTTTATTTACAAACTATTGGTGGTTGTTTCACCCCTTCACTGTGCACTTTATTTACAACTATTGGTGGTTGTTTCACCCCTTCACTGTGCACTTTATTTACAACTATTGGTGGTTGTTTCACCTCTTCACTGTGCACTTTATTTACAACTATTGGTGGTTGTTTCACCTCTTCACTGTGCACTTTATTTACAACTATTGGTGGTTGTTTCACCTCTTCACTGTGCACTTTATTTACAACTATTGGTGGTTGTTTCACCTCTTCACTGTGCACTTTATTTACAACTATTGGTGGTTGTTTCACCTCTTCACTGTGCACTTTATTTACAACTATTGGTGGATGTTTCACCTCTTCACTGTGCACTTTATTTACAACTATTGGTGGTTGTTTCACCTCTTCACTGTGCACTTTATTTACAACTATTGGTGGTTGTTTCACCCCTTCACTGTGCACTTTATTTACAACTATTGGTGGTTGTTTCACCCCTTCACTGTGCACTTTATTTACAACTATTGGTGGTTGTTTCACCCCTTCACTGTGCACTTTATTTACAACTATTGGTGGTTGTTTCACCTCTTCACTGTGCACTTTATTTACAACTATTGGTGGTTGTTTCACCTCTTCACTGTGCACTTTATTTACAACTATTGGTGTTTGTTTCACCCCTTCACTGTGCACTTTATTTACAACTATTGGTGGTTGTTTCACCTCTTCACTGTGCACTTTATTTACAACTATTGGTGGTTGTTTCACCCCTTCACTGTGCACTTTATTTACAACTATTGGTGGTTGTTTCACCCCTCCACTGTGCACTTTATTTACAACTATTGGTGGTTGTTTCACCCCTTCACTGTGCACTTTATTTACAACTATTGGTGGTTGTTTCACCCCTTCACTGTGCACTTTATTTACAACTATTGGTGGTTGTTTCACCCCTTCACTGTGCACTTTATTTACAACTATTGGTGGTTGTTTCACCTTTTCACTGTGCACTTTATTTACAACTATTGGTGGTTGTTTCACCTCTTCACTGTGCACTTTATTTACAACTATTGGTGGTTGTTTCACCTCTTCACTGTGCACTTTATTTACAACTATTGGTGGTTGTTTCACCTCTTCACTGTGCACTTTATTTACAACTATTGGTGGTTGTTTCACCTCTTCACTGTGCACTTTATTTACAACTATTGGTGGTTGTTTCACCTCTTCACTGTGCACTTTATTTACAACTATTGGTGGTTGTTTCACCTCTTCACTGTGCACTTTATTTACAACTATTGGTGGTTGTTTCACCTCTTCACTGTGCACTTTATTTACAACTATTGGTGGTTGTTTCACCTCTTCACCGTTCAACTAAATTATAATCACCGTGTAGTGAGTTAAGTCACTCACTCAATATATACATTCTTTTTCTGCTTATTTTAAGACAATTTATTCTCCTTTATTCATTTTAATTATTTACTATAATTGATAATTTCTTCTTTTCGTCTGATTACCGATTGTTGCATTTTGAAATTTATGGCAAATTCTGAATTATCGAACGGTTCAACATTTTCGATCGTATAAGAAAATTTATATAATGATTATCATTTAAATAATATTATACACTTTTTCTTATATGAACGAGAAAGGGAGACCGTCCGATTACTCGTAACTTACCCTACAGCGTAGATATGAAGACTGCAAATGAAGACACTAGTTCTCCTTCTCCTCAATATTCATGAAATTCCCGAAAATTTGAATATGTTAACAGAACAGTCCAAAGTTTGAATATTAATCCCTGGGGGTGGAGGGGGATTTAATCCCTGAGGTGAGGGGGATATTACCGATACAATGGGGATTGGGGGGTGAAGAGGGAATGTTGTGTCTGTGAGGAGAAACACGCAAGAGGAGTCATGTAATAACCTGGGAATACAGTATGAATCGAAAAAAGAGGGAATGAAATTAAAATCACAATAACTTCAAACAAAAACCATCGTATATTCGTGTGTATTGCTTTGGTTGATGTAGAATTTTACCAGCTATAGCCACATTTTTCTTTGTTTTTTATATTTCTAATAGTTTCTAAACTCTGAGTCGTGTATGGTGGATGTGGAATGATCCCCCAGAACAACTGGGAGAAGTTTTTGAACACCGAGTAATTGTGCAACGGTCGATCATGCTATAGAATGGCGTCTGAGGAGCCCAGATTTAAATTATTGCCATTTCTTTTGTGGGGTTACTGTTGTAACCTAAGTATTCCTAACGTTCATGATGTGTTATGTGTGTTCCCTAATGTTCAGTTCAGTCTGTATTCAGCAGCTCTTGAGTAAAGTTGTGTCTCTTATCCACTCTTTAAATATCCGAAGTTTACGGCTTCTTAACTCTTATAAATTACTAAAGTATAAAGTGCAAGTATAACTAGATTATCTAAGAACCATCTACAGTTAAACCTACAGTTCTAATTAAAGTTATAACAGTTACTTAACTTATTTGTAAAATGAAGTAAACTCCTCCCCACCTGATAATTTGAATCAATTAACGGAACGAATAACGCATGATGTGTATTTCTTCAAAGCAAACTCTGATGGCTGATCAAAATATCAATGAAAGCGGTAAGAAAACGGGCACGAAAATGTTTTGAGAAAAAATGAAGATAATGGTTATTTTTGGTGAGCACTGTTTTACTTTCGATTTTCATAATATGCAATTGTTTTTTTATTATAACTAAGTAAATACTGGGGGATATCATTTAACAATTCACCAACCACTTCTTATTTCCACCCTATAGAAGAACTATCAAGTTTATAAAAGAAAACGTAAACTGAGTTATAGGTAGTAAAAATCTGCATTATCCAAAGAAAACCACACGAAGATACGATGGTTCTTGTTAAAGTTATTGCGATTTTAGTTTCCTACCCGCTTTTTTGTCTCGTACTGTATGAAGGGGAGGTGGAGGGAATATGATGGGAAGGTGGGGGGAATATAATGGGGAGGTGGAGAGAATATAATGGTAAGGTGGGGGGGATATAATTGGAAGGTGGGGGAATATAATGGGGAGGTGGAGAGGATATAATGGGAAGGTGGGGGAATATAATGGGAGGTGGAGGGAATATAATGGGGAGGTGGAGAGGATATAATGGGAAGGTGGGGTAATATAATGGGAGGTGGAGGGAATATAATGGGGAGGTATAGGGAATATGATGAGAAGATGGAGGGAATATGATGGGGAGGTATAGGGAATATGATGAGAAGATGGAGGGAATATGATGGGGAGGTGGAGCTAATATAATGGGAAGGTGGGGGAATATAATGGGAGGTGGAGGGAATATAATGGGGAGGTATAGGGAATATGATGAGAAGATGGAGGGAATATAATGGGGAGGTATAGGGAATATGATGAGAAGATGGAGGGAATATGATGGAAAGGTATAGGGAATATGATGAGAAGATGGAGGGAATATGATGGAGAGGTGGAGCAAATATAATGGGAAGGTGGGGGGAATATTATGGGAGGTGGAGGGAATATAATGGGGAGGTATAGGGAATATGATGAGAAGATAGAGGGAATATAATTGGGAGGTATAGGGAATATGATGGGAGATGGAGGGAATATGATGGGAAGGTGGGGGGAATATAATGGGAGGTGGAGGGAATATAATGGGGAGGTTGAGGGAATATGATGGAGAGGTATAGGGAAGATAACGGGGAGGTGGAGGGAATATAATGGGGAGGAAGAGGGAATATTTCTACAATATATTGGGAATATATAATAGGATAATATATTTTGTCATGAATGAGTTGCAAAAAGCAATAATCTTTTTTATAAACTTTTATTTAGAATTGTAAAGAAATATTTGAATGTTTTTTTCACATTACATACTCATTCATTCATTATATATTCTGATGCATTTTCTCACTTTTTTTTATTTTTACAAAGTTGTAGCACTAACACTAAAGATGCTATTCCCAATTCGAATACTTTTTAATTTATGATAAATGGCTTCTGAATATTCCGTCGAATCAATTAATATCTCCGATAGAGGCTCTTTGGCTGTAGAAAATAAGCGCCTATCGTCGGCCCTCTATCGGCGATGTTAATAAATGATAATAGATTATCTTAGATGAAAGTTGCTTTGACGAATATTCAGTCTCAATTTAGCATAAATGTAAAACACGTTAATAGTTTGACATTCCCGAGAAAATCAAAAAAACTCTCGATGAAAATCTTCGACATCTTGTCAATTTACGAAATTGGCCGATTCATAATAAATGATCTGCCGATTGCAAATATTAAGTCGTAAACGATAGCATAGGATATAGCCTATCGGTGGGTGATATCTTGCTGGTGAATATCGTTACTATTTTATGAGGTGCTATTATCTGGTGAGAGGATTTGAGTGATTGGGGAGAATTGGTCTCAAGCAGATTCTTGCGTTCGGATGCTTCAGAGAGAAAGCTATGGTTGGGCCATAGAGGATTAGGAGAGAAAGTTTTGGTGGGGGCCATTAAAGATTATGAGAGATAGTTATGGTGGGGGCCATGGATAATGAGAGAGAAAGTTATGGAGGGGCCATTGAACAGTAAGAAAGAAAGTTATGGTGTGGCTATATAAGATTAAGAGAGAAAGTTATGGTGGGGGGACATAGAAGATTAAAAGAGAAAGTTATGATTGGGCTATAGAAAATTGAGAGAAAAAGTTATGGTGGAGTCATTGAAGATTGAGATAGAAAGTTATAGTGGGGCCATAGAAGTTTAAGAGAGATATCTCTGTTAAGAGATATAAACAATATTTCATTAGAAATGAGCTTTCATGATGAAGAACATAATAATATCTTTTTATAGCCAATACAATTTATTGAAATGTGTAAAAATATGGAAAATGTAGAGATAAATGATTCTCTTCGTCCATTTGGTATCTATCTGTGGATTTTCTCTTTCTGTAAACTCTCATTTCAACCAACTTTACACCAACAAACCTTCAAGTTTTTCGTTCACAGAAGATTCAAAACCGCAATCTACTCATCTTGACACCCTCTCACTCTATTCAAAGTGTATAATTAACCTGCTGATTAAAGGGACCAGAAGCTGATTACTAAATAGAAGGACAACTGAATATGGTCTCTGTACATCATTATTCTTCTAGGGTTTCTCCATTGTTTTATAGATTCTTATGACTATATCGCCATTGGTATTCTTCGATATCTTCCATCGCCGAAAGGTATGTTTACATCTTGTTATTTCTCTCTGAAAACTGCTCCTAGTTATCTCAGGTGAACGACTTCGCCAACTTGAAATTTACTAAATTTTCCGCCACGGTAATTTTACTGGAACATCGAAAGTTGGAGAGTGGAAAATTAATTTCTTGGTAGAGTAGGTGCAAGCAGAATATAAGGAACAGTTTCACACTACTGTACTGGCCCGTTAGGAATAACGTAATATCAAGAGTATCAATATTTGTAACTAGTGTACTTGCTCGTTAAGAATAACGTGTTCTCAATAGTATCAATATATGTAACTAGTGTACTTACCCGTTAAGAATAACGTGTTCTCAATAGTATCAATATGTTTAACTAGTGTACTTGCACGTTAAGAATAACGTGTTCTCAATAGTATTTGTAACTAGTGTAGTTGCCCGTTAAATTTTTAGTCATCCTACAATATAACGATATAATTTCATTATTAAAATAATTGTCATAACAACAAAAATTCAGTTAACAGAAAATTCATGATAACTGAAAATTTCGGAAAATAGAAACAAATTCAAATAAATTTTATCCGAATAATTAAAAAATTAAAACCATCACAGTCCATTATTTTTGACGGGTAGCACACTAAGGATATCCGGATAACAGAAAATTCATTTATCTGGTAAACAAAAATATTGGAATAAAAAATCCAGGAAGATTTTCAGAGAATTGAAAAATTGGATTAAAATCTGGATAAAAAATTTGGATAACAAAAATATCCGAAAAATTGAAAAAACAAATAATTTTAATTGGGAAATTTTAAAAATTAAAAAAAAATATCTACTACAGTTGTCATGCTTTAAGAAAATAGTTGATGTCATTGATAGAGATAAAGAACATATAGGTCACAAATCCTGATAAAAAAAATCGAATAACAAATATATTCGGATAATTTAAAAAGTACGGATAATTTTATCCAATCAATTATATTTTTTTAATTTCGTAGATACTTCCAATAAATTAAAATGAAAGAACAATTCTCTTTGCTGTAGTTCGATTACCTGATATTAATTGATTTTTAATATAAACATGATCTTAAATACATTTAATTTCAAATAAACACTTAGTAAACTATAGTCAGTCATTTTTGACGGGTAATACACTAGTAACGTCCTATCTACTTCACCGTAAGAACGTTCCCAGTTGATGATAGCACGGTAATGAATTTCACACTTCAATTTGAATGTGTCACTGAATTTCAGTCGCATTTCACGTTCTGTAAATTGGAACAGGCGAAGCGTGAAATTCGTTTGGAAAAATTGACGAAGAATTTCAACAAAATGAGTGAGGAAGTCGATTGCTTTTGCAGTAAAAAAAAACATGATACAAAATTCTAGTGATACTGCAGTGATACAATAAACTGTAGTGATACAATAAACTGTAGTGATAAAATAAATTGCAGTGATACAATAAACTGTAGTGATACAATAAACTGCAGTGATACAATAAACTGTAGTGATACAATAAACTGCAGTGATACAATAAACTGCAGTGATACAATAAACTGTAGTGATACAATAAACTGTAGTGATACAATAAATGTACTTATTTACAATGATGAGATACGATAAATGTACTTATTTACAATGATGAGATACAATAAATGTACTTATTTACAATGATGAGATACAATTAATGTACTTTTTTACAATGATGAGGTACAATAAATGTAGTTTTTTACAATGAGGTTTATGAAATTGTTAATATTTATTATATATATTAAATAAATTGATTTAAATCTATTCTCCTATATCAATATAATATAATTTTATAATTAATCAATATAAATATAAAATTCCAATTTTTATAATTCTGATATAGAGGAAGGCTTATAGTTGGCCTACCACACACCTGCTAATTCACTGCCCTAGTTTTACCTGGTAAATGGTAAATACATCGCCTCTGTCCCTGTATTTCCCCATGGAAATTCAGATCTGAAGTTTTGGGACGGATGAAATAGGATGTCTGAAAGCCCCTCAAAGAAACTTCACTTTTATATTAGGATTTCATGGAGATTTAAATACCTTTTTTTTCAATAGATAAAAAAGTAGATTGGTTTAGAATATATTTGGTTAGGGCAAGTTCCGTGTTATTGGACCGATCTACTTTTTCGATCACATAAAATGTATAATTATTTCTATTTTACATTTTCCTTCATTGGTATCCATGATACCTTCAGGTATCATGGATACCAATAAAATAAAAATGTAAAATAAAAATAATTATATAGTTTTATTTATATGATTGAAAAAGTAGATCGATCCGACATCTTGGAACTTGTCCTAGTGACTAATTATTTTTTTCTGAGTAGATATAACCTTTTTATAGGTCTACCATTTTAAAACTTTTATATTTTATCTAAACACCTCATTGCCTGGTTAAAAGAAGGTGCAGGGGAGAGCAAATCTAATGCAGGCCTATGGCAGGCCTACAGTAAAACTTTGAATCCACTGTACCAATTTTCATCTGGGATACGTTACAGCATTCCCTTCCTATAGACTACCTTGCTATTTGTAGTTACTCGTTCATAAGTTAAGGCCCAGACTGCAATATGTTCCTTTGAATCACCCCCCTTCGACCCCTGCACGACTGCATTCACGGTTCGAAAGACTCCATCTTTGCAGACTTCGAATCTGTGTTTCATTTCAGAGACACTTATTATCCAGTGGATGAGTTGGGAGAAAAAGAAGAGACTTGGAGTGGTGATATTGTCTCTCTGATACAGTGTCACAGTTATGGTGGGGCTTTGGAAGATCAAAGGCCCCTCTTAATCTCCTTTGGCCCCACCATAATTGTCTGTTAGGAAAGGTAATACATTCAGCTTTATTTTTTTAGTATGTAGCAACGTGCCTATGAAACTTAAAGGTCAAATACTCTCTATTTTTTTTTAATTACTCTATTCATTAGTACTAAAGTAACTGATTACAAAACTGAAGCCATTTCAAATTTGGTTCTATATTTTTCTCATAATATGTAATTTAAAAAATATTCTTGTGATTTCACTTCTAACCTCTGAATTTCAAGCGAAGAAAAAGAATCCATTAAATATTAAAAAATTCAAAACTAAAATGTAGCTTTTAGACATTATAAATGGCTTCCTATACCGCTATCTAAATACCATTACTCTAAAAAAACATTAGGTACCTAAAAGTGAACCTATATACCTAATATTACCATCAAATTTAAAATAATACGTGATAAGTTGGAATGCAGCCTTGTTCTTCTCTTGAATCTTAGAAAGAGTGAAAGTGGAATGTGAATATTTCTTATAATATTTCTTTTATTGGTATAATTAATTATGAACAGAATACTTGATCGATTTCTTTTCTGTTAACTGTTACATAACCTTGAACCTACAAATTTAAAGCAATTTCAGATTTTTCAAATTTAGAGTGGAGAGGACCGGCATTAATGAACTCTATACCCCGAGAGAAATATATGGTAGGCCATAGAAGATTAAGGGATGACCTACACCCACCATAACTCCCTCACTGGGATATTATGTCACTATGCAAGTGAAACATTTTTAATTTAAAAAACTTTAGTATTTTGAATTATACCAAAATAAATATTAGCTTTGGTTTGATATCTGTTACAATCTAAATAATTATGTTTTTCATGATTTGATGCATCTTGTTGTAAAAAATCCCATCAATAGTAACCACCAATTGTTGTAAACAAAGTGCATAGTGAAGAGTTAAAACAACCACCAATAGTTATAAATAAAACGCACAGTGAAGGGTTAAAACAACCACTAATAGTTGTAAATAAAGTGCACAGTGAAGGGTTAAAACAACCACCAATAGTTGTAAATAAAGTGCACAGTGATGGGATAAAATAACCACCAATAGTTGTAAATAAAGTGCACAGTGAAGAGTTAAAACAACCACCAATAGTTGTAAATAAAGTGCACAGTGATGGGATAAAATAACCACCAATAGTTGTAAATAAAGTGCACAGTGAAGGGTTAAAACAACCACCAATAGTTGTAAATAAAGTGCACAGTGATGGGATAAAATAACCACCAATAGTTGTAAATAAAGTGCACAGTGAAGAGTTAAAACAACCACCAATAGTTGTAAATAAAGTGCCCAGTGATGGGATAAAATAACCACCAATAGTTGTAAATAAAGTGCACAGTGAAGAGTTAAAACAACCACCAATAGTTGTAAATAAAGTGCACAGTGAAGAGTTAAAACAACCACCAATAGTTGTAAATAAAGTGCTCAGTGAAGAGTTAAAACAGCCACCAATAGTTGTGAATAAAGTGCACAGTGAAGAGTTAAAACAACCACCAATTGTTGTGAATAAAGTGCAATATTAAGGGTTAAGATAACCATTGTTTTAAGAGTCAATTATTCTCCAAGTATGTACAGTCATGACTGCCTCTAGGTAACATAGTTAACTAGAATGTAGTCGCGAGAAATGCCTAGCAAGTTACTCTCAGTATAGTATGGCATGCAAGCTGCTCTGTAACTTAGACAGCTGAGAGTTAACTCCTTGATTGACCAGCTTGAGGCGACACCATTTCCCTGGTGTATGGATTGCTGTGTACTTGGGTAAGGCTTGTTAATTAGGTAGAGTTAGGTAATTAGGTAGAGTTTGGTAATTTGGTACAGTTAGGTAATTAGGTACAGTTAGGTAAATAGGTACAGTTAGGTAATTAGGTACAGTCAGGTAATTAGGCACAGTTAGGAAATTAGGTACAGTTAGGTAATTAGGTACAGTTAGGTAATTAGGCACAGTTAGGTAATTAGACACAGTTATTAAATTAGGTACAGTTAGGTAATTAGGTATAGTTAGATAATTCGGTATAGTTAGGTAATTAGGTATAGTTAGGTAATTAGGTATAGTTAGGCAATTAGGTATAGTTAGATAATTAGGTATAGTTAGGTAATTAGGTATAGTTAGGTAAATAGGTAGAGTTAAGGAATTAGGTACAGTTAGGTAAATAGGTAGAGTTAGGTAATTAGGTATAGTTAGGCAATTACGTATAGTTAGATAATTAAGTATAGTTAGGCAAATAGCTATAGTTAGGTAATTAGGTATAGTTAAGCAAATAGGTATAGTGTAGCAATTAGCTATTTCAAGTTAATTAGGTATCGCTAATAATATCATAAGAAATGATTATGTACACTCGGTAGAGTGCATACCTTCGCCGCCACTTTGACTCGTTCTCTCCCAAAATCTGATAAACTGCTAACTGGATAATAATCAATCGTCCCACCAAGTTTCATGCAATATTGTTCAATACTGTTTGAGTTATTGAGTTATAAATGACCTTGATCTTTTACCGGATCGCTCCCAAAATTCTACCAGATGATACCTGGACATTGGACATTGACCAATTGTACCATAAAATTTCAGTCAATTTGGTTGAATACTTTTTGAGTTATTGAGTTACAAATGGCCTTGACCTTGATCTTTGACCTTTAACCCGATCGCTCCCAAAATCTAACACAATGGTTCCTGTATATTGAGCAATCATCTCATCAAGTTTAATGCAATATGGTTCAATACTTTTTGAGTTATAAACATTGGACATGGTGCAATCGCTTCACCAAATTTCAGTTAATTTGGTTGTACACTTTTGCAGTTAAGCGAATAACAAGATGATAAATGAATAAATAAGTAAATAAATAAATGACGGGTATAATATGACCTTTCCGCATTCTGAAAAGGTAACAAGTGAAACAAGAACATTTAATAACGATAAATAAAGTCGTGAAAGAAAAACTAAACAAAAAATCTACGGTGTTTACTAATAACATTTTATTTACTATCTGGACAAAGCATATGATATACTATTATACAGGAGCAGAATTAATTAACATTTTTTATCAAATTCATTTTCAATTCATTGAATTTGGACGCATGGACATAAATTTCGATGATAATATAGAGCATGCATTCACCGTGTTTGTGTTGTTAACACACGTTCCAATTAATAACGGGTCACATAAATCCCGACAATAGCTCCTGTTCGGTCATGCGTAAGGAGGCCATTTATATAGGCCGTAAATTCGATAGGAGTAAAGGTATACTTGTGCCATTGATATGGAGATATGTTAGTTCTTCCAATAACTTTCGGACCCACTAAAGCTATGAAATAGATCCGGGTATTGGTTTCTAAAGTGCGGAAATTTGAGAGTTAAATTCAGGTACGGTTATTTGCGCCAATTTTGGCTCACAGATTTTTAAATGAACAAAATGTATAATAGTAACTTCTGTATATAATGTCATTCAAGTCATTTCAATATTCTATATTATATTAATTTATCGCTGCACTATTATATTGTTATATTCATGGAGTATTAATATGAGAATTTATCATTCATTATTTTCTCAATTTTACTTCAATGTCAATTCTTTCGTATAATTTAATATTATGATATGAAAAACAATATAATATTTAAAGAGTTATTTTAAACTCTTTACAAATTCGATCAATTATACAAAATAAATAAACTCTATACTGTAATTTTATCGTCATAATTAAATTAAATTTGGGGAGCCAGACCAAAAGTATGTTTAGACAAAGTATACAAATATTGGTATTATTGACAACTCGTTATTCTTAATGGGCAAGTAAACTAGTTACAAATGTTGTTACTATTGAGAACACCTTATTCTTAACGGGCAAGTACGCTAGTTACAAACATTGATTCTATTGAGAACACGTTATTCTTAACGTGCAAGTACACTAGTTACAAATATTGTTACTATTGAGAACACGTTATTCTTAACGGATTTGTTCAGTTATTGCTCCAAGGTTTAATTATTACCAATTACTATTATCAGGTGAACATAAATAGTAGAAATAAAAATGTTCAGAAATTTATTCTCAAGGCTTTTGTAAATATAGTTTAGTTATATTTGAACGTTAGGGACTAAAGTTAAAACTTGTATTATGTTATCTTAATACTTTCCAAATATCTTCAAAAACACATTAATTTTACGGTAGTTTGCACCTTGTCTTTATGAATAATGAGAACTATAACTACTTCACCGTAAAAGTTAGTGTATGCCCATTATCACACCGTTAGATGCGACAAAAGTTTGCTCCTAATTCTCTTTCCTAATCTCTAAAGTTGAGCCATCTAAATTTCTAAAGCCCAATTTAAAGTTCCAGAACATAAGCCAGTGGCTTAGGCCAAGTGATCCGCATTTAGACGGAGAAATTCTTCGCTTGATATTCAGCCCTTGTCAACGGAACTCTAATTTAAATAACTGATTGGGCTAATACGGGCAAGATACTCAATTACCCGACACTATTCAGTTATAAAACTAGTGCCACACGATGTAAATTCAATTTGTGAACAAATTGGTTCAAAATATATACTCAAATATGATTTTGAATTAAATAAAGTTTATTTTATTATATTGAAATTATTTCCTATTTTATTTAGCATAAGGTTGAATTCTATTCAATTTATTAACATAATAATAGCCTTTACATCATTTTTTTATCGTTTTTAAAATCTTATCTGGTATACTGAGACAAAGACTTTTTCTTCTTTTGAAAGAAAGAAATACGTAAGAAATACGAATACCGACAAGAAAATCTTTTGGAAAATTTGGGACGAACTAAGCTGGGGAAAGTTTTATTGTTATTCAAAAAAATAAATTCCTTTAATCAACTTTACCTAATTTTAGGTGATTTCAAACATAAATAATTTGTTTTTTTCTTGGAACATTTTACCAAAGTTTTAAAGTATTTAGTTATTACAGTTACAAAGAAATGAGAATTAGACAGACCTAAAACAGCTTTTTAGATTTTCATATATTTAAATTGATTGAAGTATTGATTTCATTTGAACTGTGAATTGAATATTAAATGGATTAGTTAATCACATCAAACTGTGTTATTTGATATTTGCGACATATCTCAAAATCTCCTCATTCCACTGGATACAGCGGCAACAATTACGAATTATTGGTCAGTTCTACTTATTCGGTCATATAAGAAAGAAAATAAATAATAATGGTTTTCCATGATAACTGAAGGCATCATGGATGGCAATTAGAATTTAAATAAAATAAGTATTACTTTTTGTTTAAATGGCCGAATATGTGAAACTGACCGATAATTCGTAACTTACCCTTGTACTCTTCAGAAGAACAACAAGATGGACTGTAAAACACTCTTATGACTCCATAAACAGTTTCTATTGCTTTACTCCATTACCACACAATCATAAGATGCTATTATAGGCACAACTAATCTCCTAGTTACAGTGAGTGGGATCTGACATCCCTCTCTATTTAACTATACGAACAGAACTCGGTCGGGTTCCTGCTAGTTAGACAGTTATAAGTAGGGTTGGGACAATATGCTTTGTTAATCACAGATCACTAAAATATTATAGACGGAGAGCATTAAAAAGATTCTATACTAGTAATATATACCATTTCATTTCGTTTATGATATTCTTAATACCTATGATTTTAAAAACTTATTGTCATTGTAAAATGTTCCTATTACAAATCTTGTAGTTGCTGTGTATAATTATTCTGCTGTTTTATTTAACTCTCAACTGGTGCTAGGATTCGGGTACTGTATTTCACCTTGTTTGGGCAACTGAAACACTCGGCAATTTATCAAAGATGAAATTAAGCGGTAAACATCGTCAGAAGCATAATGTTACTATTAATTTCCTTTTAATATGAGAAACTAATTCTAAGCTAGAAAATTAAACAAATTAATACCCGTGCCAGTTGAACATTTCTTATTTCTAGCATCCTCTAACTTCTGTTTCTTATTTTGAGCAATCCTCTGCTTCTAGAAGTGGAAATAATTAGCAGGGACTTAAATTCAGAGGTATTGTCAGTTTGCTCGCATGCGGCATTAACTTTGCTAATTTATAGGACCATTCCTAACTTGAGAGATCATCACTCTCAGCCAAAACAGTCCATTCTCACTGCCCTAAATCTGCTTCATCAGCAAAATCTGGACAGCATCCAACTAACTTCTCCTTCTTTACGTGTAACTCCTCTAAAGTGTTTTAGGAGAGCATGTTTTCCTGTTTTATGAGTCTTGGTTCTGCATAAAAGATGGATGCTTGCACGGTACTAGCACCTTATGTAAATTTTGATTTGAACTCAACAAAATGAGGTACAGAATAAAAGTTAGTTACATTTAATGTACGGTTATGAATAAATAAATCAGGTGAAAAAATATTGATTATAGATAAATAAAAAAATATCGTGAAATTCAGTATGAATTTAAAGGAAAAATGTGTCGAAATTATTAATGATTGTATTCAATTATATAATTTTACTATGCAATTCAATCATCCTTTATTCATCTGAAAAGAAATTTTGTTTGAATTAAATGATTTCTTGGTAGTAAATATATTTGATGATTTTAAACAAAAATCTGACCGATCTATCACTTTTTTGACCAGAATGTAGCTCTCTTACCTCTCTCTTGACTAGATTGTAGCTCTCTTACCTCTCTCTTGACAAGATTGTAGCTCTCTTACCTCTCTCTTGACTAGATTGTAGCTCTCTTACCTCTCTCTTGACTAGATTGTAGCTCTCTTACCTCTCTCTTGACTAGATTGTAGCTCTCTTACCTCTCTCTTGACTAGATTGTAGCTCTCTTACCTCTCTCTTGACTAGATTGTAGCTCTCTTACCTCTCTCTTGACAAGATTGTAGCTCTCTTACCTCTCTCTTGACTAGATTGTAGCTCTCTTACCTCTCTCTTGACTAGATTGTAGCTCTCTTACCTCTCTCTTGACTAGATTGTAGCTCTCTTACCTCTCTCTTGACAAGATTGTAGCTCTCTTACCTCTCTCTTGACTAGATTGTAGCTCTCTTACCTCTCTCTTGACTAGATTGTAGCTCTCTTACCTCTCTCTTGACTAGATTGTAGCTCTCTTACCTCTCTCTTGACTAGATTGTAGCTCTCTTACCTCTCTCTTGACTAGATTGTAGCTCTCTTACCTCTCTCTTGACTAGATTGTAGCTCTCTTACCTCTCTCTTGACAAGATTGTAGCTCTCTTACCTCTCTCTTGACTAGATTGTAGCTCTCTAACCTCTCTCTTGACTAGATTGTAGCTCTCTTACCTCTCTCTTGACAAGATTGTAGCTCTCTTACCTCTCTCTTGACTAGATTGTAGCTCTCTTACCTCTCTCTTGACTATATTGTAGCTCTCTTACCTCTCTTTTTACTTGATTGTAGCTCTCTTACCTCTCTTCTGACCAGAATGTAGCTCTCTTATCTCTCTTCTGACCAGAATGTAGCTCTCTTACCTCTCTCTTGACTAGATTGTAGCTCTCTTACCTCTCTCTTGACTATATTGTAGCTCTCTTACCTCTCTTCTGACCAGATTGTAGCTCGCTTACCTCTCTTCTGACGAGAATGTAGCTCTCTTACCTCTCTTTTGACCAGAATGTAGCTCTCTTACCTCTCTTCTGACCAGAATGTAGCTCTCTTACCTCTCTTCTGACCAGAATGTAGCTCTCTTACCTCTCTTCTGACCAGAATGTAGCTCTCACTCCTCTTTATCGAACAGCTCTCATCTTTTCTATCCAATATGGCTTTCCTCGAAAGTGTTTATACTTTCAAGGCTTTTTTGCCTCCGCATGGAGCATCAATTTGACTTTTTCTTTCAAGGTGACAGCATAGAAAACCCGGAAATTCCCAGCAGGAACGAATTTTTCGACCTGTCAAAAAATAGAGTCGGGATAAAAAGTCCGTCGATTGACGTCTCACTCGCAGACGGAGAGTATTTGAATAGATGGCAATATCTCCGAATGTGAATTAAAGGGACATGGCAATTGCCGTGGATTATCTACATAAATACTATTAGTAAGTAGCAGAATTGAGGAAAAATGAATTAAAACTTTATTAGTGTGCTATGTGTACTTCAAATATAAATAATCCCAACAACCTTTTAATGAAATGTGAAAAAATTATGACGAAATGATATCTAGTTTCCTGCTAATACTCTAATTCAGGTTCAAAATATAATGTGTTTTTAAAGTATAACACAGTAAAATGGTATTTTAATACAATGAAAGTAATATTTAGTTTCTTCTACTTTGGCACTGGAAGAATCTTCAAATATTTACACACAAATATTTACCGACTGAGTAAATATCACTTTTCGCTGACTTGGTGGGTTAGGCTTTCAAAACACTACTTATGAGGGGAATATGGAAGCTTATCTTGAGGGGGATATGGAAGCTTATCTTGAGGGGGATATGGAAGCTTATTTTGAGGGGGATATGGAAGCTTATCTTGAGGGGGATATGGAAGCTTATCTTGAGGGGAGAAGCTTATCTTGAGGGGAAAAAGCTTATCTTAAGGGGGATATGGAAGCTTATCTTGAGGGGGATATGGAAGCTTATCTTGAGGGGGATATGGAAGCTTATCTTGAGGGGGATATGGAAGCTTATCTTGAGGGGGATATGGAAGCTTATCTTGAGGGGGATATGGAAGCTTATCTTGAGGGGAGAAGCTTATCTTGAGGGAAAAAAGCTTATCTTGAGGGAAAAAGCTTATCTTGAGGGAAATAGCTTATCTTGAGGGGATAAGCTTGCATTGCTCTATCTATCGATGCATTGCGCTATCTATCGATGCATTGCGCTATCTATCAATTCATTGCGCTATCTATTGATGCATTGCGCTATCTATCGATGCATTGCTCTATCTATCGATGCATTGCGCTATCTATCGATGCATTGCGCTATCTATCAATTCATTGCGCTATCTATTGATGCATTGCGCTATCTATCGATGCATTGCGCTATCTATCGATTCATTGCGCTATCTATCGATGCATTGCCCTATATATCGATTCATTGCGCTATCTATCGATGCATTGCCCTATATATCGATTCATTGCGCTATCTATCGATGCATTGCCCTATATATCGATTCATTGTGCTATCTATCGATGCATTGCCCTATATATCGATTCATTGCGCTATCTATCGATGCATTGCCCTATATATCGATTCATTGCGCTATCTATCGATGCATTGCCCTATATATCGATTCATTGCGCTATCTATCGATGCATTGCCCTATATATCGATTCATTACGCTATCTATTGATGCATTGCCCTATATATCGATTCATTGCGCTATCTATCGATGCATTGCCCTATATATCGATTCATTGTGCTATCTATCGATGCATTGCGCTATCTATCGATTCATTGCGCTATCTATCGATGCATTGCGCTATCTATCGATTCATTGCGCTATCTATCGATGCATTGCGTTTTCTATTGATGCAAAGCGCTATATATCGATGGCTTGCGCTATCTATCGATGCATTGCGCTATCTATCGATGCATTGCGCTATCTATCGATGCATTGCGCTATCTATCGATGCATTGCCCTATATATCGATGCATTGCGCTATCTATCGATTCATTGCGCTATCTATCGATGCATTGCACTATATATCGATGCATTGCGCTATCTATCGATTCATTGCGCTATCTATCGATGCATTGCACTATCTATCGATTCATTGTGCTATCTATCGATTCATAGCGCTATCTATCGATGCATTGCGCTATCTATCGATGCATTGCCCTATATATCGATTCATTGCGCTATCTATCGATGCATTGCGCTATCTATCGATGCATTGCCCTATATATCGATTCATTGCGCTATCTATCGATGCATTGCGCTATCTATCTATGCAATACACAAAAGTTCAATAATAAAATATCGGGAATCAAATTACCTGAGGCGAAATTACCGGGAATCAAATTACCAGGGATCAAATTACCAGGGATCAAATTACCGGGAATCAATTTACTTGGGTCAAATTACCAGGGATCAAATTACCGGGAATCAAATTACTGGGGTCAAATTACCAGGGATCAAATTACCGGGAATCAAATTACTGGGGTCAAATTACCAGTCACGAAAAAAATTGTACAATTATAATAATTCAACTTATTATTTAATTGATGATATCCATTAATAAAATGAAGAGTCAAAATATAGTCATTTAATAATTTTCTTATTTGGTCGAAAATGTGCAAGTGTCCAATAACTCGGAACTTAACCCTACCAAATAATTCACAATTAGAATAACAGGAAAATATCTCTCAGCTTAACGACAGTAATAAAAAGTAACGAATTTATTCCACGCAGTTATTTGCAAAATAAACATTTGGCAAATTTAATGAAGGCTGACATTTAAAATAAATCTGATATTTAATATTAGTGTAATAAAATGTTATTAGTAATGCTCTTTATATTTATGGTTCTTAAATTACAATAATAATTAGTCTTTTTATAAATATCTCTTTTATTTTTCTTGTTTTAATATATTTGCTATCGTATTTTTTAGTGTATTAGTTTATATGTTATTGTAGATAGTAATTTAATCTTAGAATACAGACAATTTAAAAATTATCAGCCGGTAAACTGATCGTGTGCGGTAAACTGATAATGTACGGTAAACTGATCGTGTGTGGTAAACTGATAATGTACGGTAAATTGATCGTGTGCAGTAAACTTATCATGTACAGTAAACTGATCGCGTGCGGTAAACTGATGGTGTGCGGTAAACTGATCGTGTGTGGTAAACAGATCATGTACGGTAAATTGATCGTTTGCGGTAATTGGTGGTTCATCATTTTGTTATGATGAACGTAGAAATTAAATAGTGAAATTAATAGGTAAGCCATGCAATTAGTAGACATGATATGCCATTAATAGACATGATATGCAATTAATAGACATGATATGCAATTAATAGACATGATATGCAATTAATAGATATGATTGCAATTAATAGACATTATATGCCATTAATAGACATGACATGCCATTAGGTAGGCCATGCCATCAATAGACATGACCCATTAGTAGACATGACATGCCATTAGGTAGGCCATGCCATCAATAGACATGACATGCCATTAGGTAGGCCATGCCATCAATAGACATGACCCATTAGTAGACATGACATGTAGAGAGATGCAAACAAAGTGGCAGTCTCACAGATAGAGCATTAGCAAGATTGATTGGACTTTTGACTAATGAGTTGTTTGGGGCAGTGACGTAAACAAATCAGATTGGAGGGAGGGGGGGGGGGGGAGGATGGGGAAGTGGGGGGATATGATGGAAAATTTGGAAGAGGGGGAGAAAGTGGAGAGATGGAGAAAAAAGGGAGAGATTGTTTTATTAGTTTCACAGCTATTCTTTTATATGCAAACCTGTTGAAAATATCACCACAAAGAAAATACCCAGTAGATCAGAAAATGACTGCTTACATTTGTGCCTCTTGACGCAATAACAGTTCTTACATTTGTGCCTCTTGACGCAATAACAGTTCTTACATTTGTGCCTCTTGACGCAATAACAGTTCTTACATTTGTGCCTCTTGACGCAGTAACAGTTCTTACATTTGTGCCTCTTGACGCAATAACAGTTCTTACATTTGTGCCTCTTGACGCAATAACAGTTCTTACATTTGTGCCTCATGACGCAATAACAGTTCTTACATTTGAGCCTCTTGACGCAATAAAAGTTCTTACATTTGTGCCTCTTGTCGCAATAACAGTTCTTACATTTGTGTCTCTTGACGCAATAACAGTTCTTACATTTGTGCCTCTTGACGCAATAACAGTTCTTACATTTGTGCCTCTTGACGCAATAACAGTTCTTACATTTGTGCCTCTTGACGCAATAACAGTTCTTACATTTGTGTCTCTTGATGCAATAACAGTTCTTACATTTGTGCCTCTTGACGCAATAACAGTTCTTACATTTGTGCCTCTTGACGCAATAACAGTTCTTACATTTGTGCCTCTAGCCTCTCTTTTATAATGACGGAGGCTTGACCTTTACTGCAGTCTACTAAATTCGTAGAGATAATTAACCTGCTTTGAGGTCTAAATAGAATGCAGAAAAAGGTTAGAGTTGAAAAATAATAAATAGAATGCAGAAAAAGATACCATCAACTAGTGTACTTGCCTGTTAAAATTAGCATGATCTAAATAGTATCAATATTTGTGTATTTTATCTATCCACACTTCTGGTTCGTGTCCTCAGATTTAACTTAAGTTATTAATTGAATAATTACGATAATATTATAGCATAACGTTTATATATTTAGTGACAGAGTTCATTTTAATCAAAATCAAATATAGATATCAAACTAATTTTTCATTTAGTTAATGAAATCGTATAGTAACACTATCAGTAGGTTGCATGTTTTCCTTTTTTGTGAGCATCAAGAGATTAAAATATTTATGCATTTATCTATTTTTAATGATAAAATGTATATTATTAGATGATTTTTGTGTATATTTGATATCTAAATGGTGACTAATTTTGTTGCCCATGGTTCTTTATTTTCATTAATGAATTTTGTGAACTATTAATACAATTATTGGGGAGTAAATTCCTCCGTGGAAAGTTCCACCAGAAAGATTCCACCATGGAAGATTCCACTAGCATTAATTGCTAAATATGGAAGATTCCACCATTTTAAATAAAAAAGTTACCCAGTTATGTTACTTCAGACTCAGTGGAATGATGCTGTAAAATGTTATTTGTTTAATGATAGAATAGTGGTCCAGCTGGTGGTTGAGGTCCAGTGAGCCCCCGGGACCCGGTGAGGTTCAATAGTGGGAAAATGTATACTCTAAGTAGTTAATAAAAACTGCAATATATGCTTTCACCATGAGTAATATTTATAACCTATACTTATAAATACTTATAATTTCTTAACCATTCGACCGGGTTACCTCCAAAATCATTTTTATTTGAAAATCAGTTTTTATATAATATTATACTTAATTTAAATAAAATTTATTAATACGGTGGAATTTTCCAGCGGGGGAATTTACCTAGAACAATAATATAAATATGTGATCATCTTCTTGTGATTCACACAGCTCTAATAAATATTAGAAGTATATTTAGCTAAGCCAAACAGCATATTAATATTATCAATCAGTTTAAGTATGCATATGATATCCTTGAATTTTCTCAGTCTTTATAGGTACCACAATCTCCCTTACACCAGAATAGTTACTTTGTTGTTTCGTACGCAGAAAATAACGTGTCATATATTCCTTGATGAATCATCGCTGAGCATTTGTGTTGTCGGTGCTATTTATTATCCCGTAGCACAATAAACCCTGTAGGCACGGCCCGAGAAGTAGTGGAATATACGGCGGTGTTTCCAAGACTACTAGACACGTCCTCGTATATTTGACGCTTTTCTGCCCTGTCAAGACATCTCATATAATAGCTGTGTATCTTTGCATATATCCCCAAAATATTGCACATCTCAAACGATATGAGAGCACCGAAGTCTTGAGCACTCTTCAAAACTATCACAGTTTTCAAGTGGAAACTTCTTATCTGCTCATAAACTACAATCAACTTGACATGAGGGCCAAATTCGACCGGGGCTGGCAGGGGGAAACAGGATTTGTATTGCAGGGCGAAAGCTGCCTCAGTATTGGCGAAAAATGCTATAGTTCAGGGGAAAAGTTGCCATAGATTGGGGAAAATCTGTCTTTGAAAGATGTTTCAGTTTTTAGCGGGAAAATTTCCTCCTGGATTGAACTGTAACTTTCATAAAATGGAGAAAAATAACGTCTCTGAATTAGAAAAACTGATTTTAAAAGAAGGAAAATTTTCGTTGTATCGAATGGAATTTTTTTTCTTTTAATGTGACAGATTTTTTCTCATCTGACGGCTATTTTTATTTTTTCTGATGGGAATATTTTTCTTTGCCAAAATATATTCTTATTTTTTAGCAAATTTATATTCCAAGTATCGGTCAAAATTTTTCCACTATGACGGTCCAATCCTCTCCAAATTGCGGGCATTTTTTCCACACCGCTAAACTTCATCCCCGTCCACACGCTGGAGTAGCGCCGCTGCAGAAATGTTTGGCCAATAATCTAGAGAAGTAAATCAAGGAGAAGTTGGCAGTGTTCGCTATTCCTGAGAAATTGTTTTCGCATTTATCTCCAACAAATCATCGATAATAACTTCTGGTTGTTATACTTTTACGAAAATACATTGCGGAAATATAAATTGTGTATCTAAATAAATATTAAGGGTTCATTTAACTCTAGTATCTATTTTAGTTTTTATGATTGAATCGGAATTTATTCTTCATTCATAATCAAATTTTATGGAATTGCAATTAACAATAAAAAAATTTATTGATAAATTTTTCAATTAATATGAAAGGCAAAATAAAATATTCCTGATTCAGGAATGTGTTCAATTTCTTACCTTTTCGAATTATAAATAAATTCGATTAACGTAAAGTCATTGATATTAGGGCTGTCCATACTTCATTCCAAACTTTTTTCCATACTCCTTTTGATACTACTTTCCATACTTCATTCATACAAAATCTCGTACTTCACTAACTGTATATTGAATAATTCCTAAAATAATACACCATAATTCTCTATGGATTCCCATTCCAGATATTCCCAGTGCAAATATAGTACCGTGGTAAATTATTCAATCTTATAAGAAGTTTCCTGATGATGTCTCGGAGTAAAAAAGAGACAGAGTGACTCTTCGCAACATCGAGACATGGTGATTTATTACGATCGTTTCACGGAGCAGTGGGCCGGTGATAACTGCCATCAGCAGATTTATGGCCGCCGACTACTTTTCAAGGCTACGCTCGCGAAATTCATTGCAATACGCGCTTGCGGTTATTATCGCAGTACGCGCTTGCGGTTTTTATCGCAGTACGCGCTTACGGTTTTTATCGCAGTACGCGCTTACGGTTTTTATCGCAGTACGCACTTGCGGGTTTTATTGCAGTACGCGTTTGTGATTTTATTGCAGTACGCGTTTGCGGTTTTTATCGCAGTACTCTCTTGTGGATTTTATCGCAGTAGTCGCTGGCGGTTTTTATATCGCAGTACGCGCTTGCTGTTTTTATCGCAAGAGTCGCTTACGATTTGATTGCAGTACTCGCTTGCGGGTTTTACAGTGTTACTCGCTTGCGGTTTTTATCGCCATAATCGCTTGCGGTTTTTATCGCAGTACTCGCTTGAGTTTTTTTATTGCAATATCTAATTTTTTTTCTGGTATAGACATACAAATCTGAATCTGAAAAAACCGATTGACTAACTTAGCCAATTCTTTTGCATCTTTTCCTTCTAACTGCAAATAGGTTACTAGAGCAAGCCATCAAATTCAAAGGAGGTTAACTGCAAATGCTCTTTAGATGGAATTCATGGGACACTGAAGAGTTCAGCAATAAGTCACTTTCATTCGGAATGCACAGAGGCAGGACAGGCTCCTCTCAGTGTTGGCAAGCTTCCCATGGTAGATTATACTGCCAGTTACGGCACTTATGAAAAATGTGAACGTTATTATCTTTCAGAATTATCTCTAAAACTTCCTCCATATGCATCGCTCTGATCTTATCTATATACACTCAATTTCAGCTCATAGTTAAATAGTTCACTACTAGTGTACCCGTTCCGTCAATAAGTACTAGGACATGGTTTCCGTTCGCTTAATATGTGTATGAAAAAAGCCTTTTCATTCCAATAGTTGAATTGGATTTTCAATTAAAAGTTCAATGAAAGTACTTACTCTCTGTAAAGATTTTATGTGTAGAGATTTAGTCGTATTTGTGTTACATATTTGATACTGCAGTGTATAAATTAGAAAATGAACGAAAAGTATTACAGACGAATTATTAAAAAATGATATATATAACATAAAGATATGAAAACACGATGGCTATCATCATAGTGGAATGTATTTTTTCTGTACTAATTTAATATCACGGATATTTATAAATTTATAAACACAAAAAGAACAGTTTGGGCAAAAGTATGTACTACATTAAATAAGAAATTTTTTTGCGGCCTAATTAAGGTTTATTTTATTTTTTTATAATAGGTACACAATTTGAATAAAAAATAGTTTAGCGTAAAGTCAAAATAACCAGATATGAATTAAATAATGTATACAAAGTAATAGATTTTATTTTTGAATAACCTAATAAACATTTTCCATCAAATTAATTCACATTATAACATTCCAATACTAACTCTCTGACAACACTTTTTTCATACGATACCGAAATCTTTCTGTGTGATGGTACACACAGAGAAAGGATTAGTTGAATCAAATCATATTTGATTTGTTTTGACTAAATTTTATGGTTTATCTGTGCGCCTACCTACGTGGTGAGTTGCAGGTACTATTTAATATGAGTTAAATTGACGTTGGTTAAAACAACACATATGTGAGTTGATTATTTTTAATTCCCGATGGTCACAACAACTACCTGTGATAGTCAAAACTGCTCGTGATGGTTGAACCAATTATATGTAATGGTTAAAACAACTACAGAACAAGGTTACATCAACTACTTGTGTATGTTTCTCCAATCACTCCTATGTGTTATACCAACTACTCGTGTAGGTTATACCAACTACTCGTGTAGGTTATACCAACTACTCGTGTAGGTTATACCAACTGCTTGTGTAGGTTATACCAACTACTCGTGTAAGTTATACCAACTACTCGTGTAGGTTATAACAACTACTCGTGTAAGTTATACCAACTACTCGTGTAGGTTATAACAACTACTCGTGTAGGTTACATTAACTACTCGTATAGGTGATATCAACTACTCATGTAGGTTATATCAACTAGTCATGTAGGTTATATCAATTACTCGGTTAGATTATATCAACTACTCGTGTAGGTTATACCCACTGCTTGTTTAGGTTATACCAACTACTCGTGTAGGTTATACCAACTACTCGTGTAGGTTATACCAACTACTCGTGTAGGTTACATTAACTATTATAGTGTAGGTTGAAATATCGGACTAGTTAGCAGTAGCCAGACTTTTTACAAGACTTTTTCAGTCACTATATTTACTCTATTAAATTATAATCTCGAGTTAGGTCCCGGTATCAATTAGATTAGACTATTTATTTTCTAGGACCAAATCTAACATGTTCACATTTATTTTCTACTTTTGCTTCTGTGATATGCATACTATTTTAATATTAAAAAATAATTGATCACCTAGACCTATCCTTGCTTTTTGAAATGTTTTCGATCCTATGAATTGATATATGGTTATCAGTTGTAAATTAATAGATTAGATTGAATAAGTAATCTCATCAGGTCAGTTTATAAATAAGTAGTTAGATGACATAAATAACTTTACGTAGTGATAAATAGGTAGGCTAGATGAATTAATTAACCAGGCTAGATTACAAAAGTTGATAAATCTTTGATATGCTGCAATTGTACTAAACTTATTGAATAATAAATTAATGATAAAGCCTTTATCTTCTAAACCATATTTTAGTGCAATTCATCTTACTCATAGGCACTGATATTGAAATATGCTAATAGAATTACCAAGGTCAAATTGAAAACGAAATTTAAGTTTTAGATTTATTATTTAAAAGTTTAATTTGAATTCTCGTCACTTTCTTTCACGACTGTAGGTTGCCAATTCCTGAAATAAGAGATTCGTATATTAATATATATTGAATAAAAATTCACAGTATCGTTCATATACATTATCAATAACATCACCTACTCTTTTTCCTTTTGTGATGAGATATCGACAGCTTCGATATTCTTTTCATGTCTGGAATCCCTAAAGGCATATGAAAAAGTAAGAGCTAATCATATTGCAAATACATATTTAGAAATCATCTAATATTTTCAAATACTTACTTTGACATAGCATAATTGTTCCTGAACCATTCAAAGGAATTGAAGAGGACTCCGATAGTTGATGACGTTGATCTACTTCATCAATTCTTCATCAAGATCTGAAAGTAGATTCAGAAAATATAGAAAAACCATATATTAATAAAGAAATGAAAAGAATTATTAACTGAGAATTCTTTCATATAGGTAAATTATTTATATAAAATGTTAAACTAATTATAAATCTTCAGATGCAGTATAAATTTAGCTCTAATAAATGCAATGGATTTTTCTAGCTAATCCTCATAATTTTGTTCATTATACACTCATAATGTAGACTTTAATTAAATACCAAGAAAGTAGAATATATCAAAAGGCTCACCTCTGGTTGGAGTTCTCCCTGCTAAATCCCTGGACGGTGTTCTCCTCCGACTACCTCCCTGGATGGAGTTCTCCCAGTCATAGAAAACTAGGGTCAAGTAGGTAAATTGCGGCACTTTAACTAACTGCTGTCTCTTATCTCAGAAACATTAATAACCATCATGACTTCAAGGCACTCGTGAAATGAATAGAACCTATCATAAATTGAGCTTAAATTATGATGTTCAACAATTCAGTATATAGCTAAACTAATTTCAGAATGATTTTGAGACTCTCTTAATAGGGTCACAATTAGAAATTAAAGAACCGAATTTGGCTGTGTAACCCTACCTATAGGTACACCAACTAGTTTTAAAATATATAGATTATCAGACCACTTTACTCAAGATACTAGGATAAGTTCCGAAATATAGGACGGCTCCACATTTTCGGTCGCGTAAGAAAAACTATATTAAATTAACTTTTATTTTAATTAGCTATTAGGTAGCTATATACTATATTTCATACGTGACCGAAAATTTGAAATCGCCTGATAATTTGGAACTTACCCTATTCTGAGGACAGCGCAGTAACTGCCTAGCCTATGTAGAAGGGGTGTAGGTCATAAGCCTCCCCGGTCATGAGCCCCCCTAGGTCATAAGCCCCCCCGGTCAAGAGCCCTCCCGGTCATGAGCCCCCCTGTTTTTAAATCCTTATTTACCTATACTATTTAATCCTTATTGACCCTTTTGTTGTTCATTACTGAATAGACATAAAATATATGTATATATGGGGGGCGTGCCGCCCCCGAACCCCCCTGCCAGATCATTTAACAATCATGAAGTGCGCAGTACAACAAACTAGCGGATACAACAAACTACATTAGTAACTCTCAGTTATTTCTATCTAAGTAATTCTTTATTTGTTTAACTAGGTAAATAAGGATTAAAAAAACAGGGGGGGGGGGGCTCGTGACCTAGGGGGGCTCATTACCGGGGGGCTCATGACCGGGGGGGCTCATGACCGGGGGGGGGGGCTCATGACCGGGAGGGCTCTAGACCGGGGGGGCTCTTGACCGTACCCCATGTAGAAGGTATTGACACTGAAAAAAAAACAGCTAGGTAGGTATGATGCTTAAATAAGTTAACATATAATAATTTAGGAAAATTAGTTTGGATATCAGTTTACAAACTGGAAGGCAGTAATCAAAATTTATTATTATAAAAGTTATACACTGATAATCAGCTCTTCAAATAACTACCTATATAAAGCCACCAAACTATCAATCACCAATATTTTAGGCAGACATTTATCAATTTATTAATGGAATTAATTAATAATCGATCGGCAGCGATAATACTATTTAATGCATATAACGCTATTGTTTGCACTTAAACTAAAATGGTATTGAGGAGCGTTCACATTCAACACGTAACACACTTGAAACAAGATTTGAACTGAAAAGTGTTATGCGAATAAATTAGCTTTGAGGAAAGCATAAGTTGCCACTTACTCATTTGATTGAACTCACACATAAACTTAAAAAAAAGTAGCACTAACTCTCATAGTAAGTTAATTTATACACCAGATAAATAAGAATAACAGTCTTTGTGGGTTCATTATCACACTATGTCATAGTTGTTTTAACTCACACCTAAACTTACAAAAAAGTAGCGCCAATTCTCATAGTAAGTTAATTCATACACTGCAGAATACATTGGATTAACAGTCTTTGTGGGTTACTATAACACACTATGTCATAGTTGATTTAACTCGCACCTAAACTCAAAAAAGTAGCACCAACTCTCATAGTAAGTGAATTAATACACCAGATACATTGAATTGACAATCTTTGTGAGTTACTTCAACACACTATGCCATAGTTCTTTTAACATATGTTCAAACTCCCAAAATGTAACTCCAACTCTCAAAGTAAGTTGATTCAATCCATAAAATGATTTGAATTAACTATGTTTGATGACACACACGTCATAGTTGTTTTGACACACGTGAAAACATGAATATAGTCAAACCAACTCACGTAATAAATTGATTCAAAGCATAAATTGTTGACCCATTAAATATGAGTAAACTTTTTTCTCTGTGTAGGACGTTCCTAAATTCCATTTCTAGTCACAGTTCGAATCTATAACAGCCATGAGAGAAAAGTTAGATTGGAAGTCATGATGCAATCGAGACTCTTCAAAATGGCAGACAATGAAGCTATCGCAATGTGACTGATATACTTTACTTGCACTATTGTAAAGTCACTCAAAGAAAGAAAAACGAGAAACGAATGCTTTCATAAAAAACAATTCGTTATGATGACTGCAGTGAAATTGTACTGCAAGCAATTACGATCTGGCGATCATGCAGTTTTAGTAAAAACGGTAAATATTCCTAGTGTAGTATCTTATTTATCACAATATCCAAAGAATTATTGTATGATATCTTTGATATTCATTTTTAAGGTTTCTGTTTCGTCAAATTAGTCATCGTAGATGATTTTACAGTCCAAAATAGTGTCCTGAAGCCTATAGACGCTCTGTGTCTAAAATTTCGCGACTGGGCGAAGTTTCTGTGTTCAAATAGACACTAAACCGTAATTCCCTCATTAGTGGTCTGGTAATCTAATACCTGTAGCCTGGATGCTGTGATTTGGTAATCTAATACCTGTAGCCTGGATGCTGTGGTCTGGTAATCTAATACCTGTAGCCATGATACGGTCGTCTGGTAATCTAATACCTGTAGACTGGATACGGTGGTCTGGTAATCTAATACCTGTAGACTGGATACGGTGTGGAGGAGAGGGGGATGGCGTATTTAATCAATGTCAGTCAATGTAAACATGATTACAAATATTCAATGTTTCAACATCGACGTTATATGAGGCTACATGACGTTGCGTAAAGCCGCATAACGTTACATGACGTTATATGAGGCTACATGACGTTACATGACATGAGTCTACATATCGTTATACGAGGCTACATGATTTAATTTTTTAATTTAGGTCATTGAATTCAATTTTAACGAAAGATATTGTTCACAAGTAATCAGAGTAGCTTTTCATCCTCTGTGTTATTTATCATGATATTCACTTTACAACAGTTCAGAGAGTGACTGCATAAATCATGTGATATTTTATCACCTCCAATAGCAATCCTGGTTAGGAATGACGCCACAAAATACCACACTGAATTCATAGACATTTTACTACCTAGAGTTTTATAGCAGTAACCCTCTCATGCGCAAAATAGAGGCAGATAGGGGCAAATAGAGGCAACTTTTAGGGGCAACTATGAATTCAACTTTTGAGGCAAATAGAGGAAACTATAGAGGCAAATCGAGACAAATTTAGAGGCAAATAGCGGAAACTATAGAGGCAAATAGAGGCAAATTTAGAGGCAAATAGAGGTAGCTTTAGAGGAAATTTTAGTCAACTTTAGAGGCAACTATGTAGGCAGCTTTAGTGGCAAATAGAGGCATTTTTAGAGGCAGGAGATAACTCCAGCCTCAGTTTGTGACTGTGAAGTACAGTCGTGGGGAAACATTGGAAGTCACTAAAAGTCTACTTTGATTTACGCAATGCTCTTGTTTCCAGTTCTACTTTGCCTCTTTTAAGTTATAAATGAGCATCAATATTTACTGAGATCCACTGATTTATTTTCGATTGAAATATAGATATAGAAACAGCAGTAAATATTTGGCAATGTATTTCTATCACTTTTTGAAACATTTTCAAAATAATAATTTTTGGAATCCTGCCTGGAAAAGGTAAGTGGAATATAAACAACAATAGTGTGTATGCTGTGTAGAATAGGTACACCAATAGTGTGTATGCTGTGTAGAATATGTACACCAATAGTGTGTATGCTGTGTAGAATAGGTACACCAATAGTGTGTATGCTGTGTAGAATAGGTACACCATTAGTGTGTATGCTGTGTAGAATAGGTACACCATTAGTGTGTATGCAGTGTAGAATAGGTACACCAATAGTGTGTATGCTGTGTAGAATAGGTACACCATTAGTGTGTATGCTGTGTAGAATAGGTACACCATTAGTGTGTATGCTGTGTAGAATAGGTACACCATTAGTGTGTATGCTGTGTAGAATAGGTACACCATTAGTGTGTATGCTGTGTAGAATAGGTACACCATTAGTGTGTATGCTGTGTAGAATAGGTACACCATTAGTGTGTATGCTGTGTAGAATAGGTACACCATTAGTGTGTATGCTGTGTAGAATAGGTACACCAATAGTGTGTATGCTGTGTAGAATAGGTACACCATTAGTGTGTATGCTGTGTAGAATATGTACACCAATAGTGTGTATACTGTGTAGAATAGGTACACCATTAGTGTGTATGCTGTGTAGAATAGGTACACCATTAGTGTGTATGCTGTGTTGAATAGGTACACCAATAGTGTGTATGCTGTGTAGAATAGGTACACCAATAGTGTATATGTTGTGTAGAATAGGTACACCATTAGTGTGTATGCTGTGTAGATAGTTCCACTGATAGTAACTATAGTTTTGTTTTCTATGCATCATAAGAGTTCTGGTAATGCGTTTGTGTAATGTGGTTATTAATGTTATGTGCTGCTCATGGAGACACTTTTCTATTTAACTGCTTCTTCGAATCCCTTGTACTTATTTTCCTTTTGACATGGTTGGGTCAGACGTCAAACCTGATAACAATTCAGTTACTGCATTCTCATATTTTTCACTTATACATTCTTTCAAGATTTCTCTATTTACTTACGTGTCTCATTTTGTGCCTGATGTGTAAATACAATATCCCCTGACTAAGTCAATAGAGACAGCAATTGCCGTGCAGGTAGGGTTAAGGACACAAGATGTACGGTTATTAGATCTGAGCAATGTTCACTTAGAGAGGCAGGACACGTCCGCCACTGCACGAAATTTTAGGTTTAAATTATTCCGAGGCAAACTTTTGTTCTTCCAGGATTTGGTGTTTTTTTGTGGGGAATAATCAGAAGGGAATTTGTTGTTTGGAGGCGAAGGAGTTTGGCAAAGACAGATTTGTTTGTCTTGAATGGAATTCAAAGAGAACTTTTTCGCTGGCGTTGGTTGACGTAATTGAAATTACACAAAAAATGAAAAACTTTAGGAATTGTTTTAAGTTTACCTTCTTTTTTCGGAAATAATATTTATTTTCAACAACACATTGGTGTCTAATGTTAGACTTTGTAACACTTGTGAGACAACAGAAATAGAGCTGAAAAAAATGGTTACTGATTTGTCAACAATGGGATAGGATTGTTACACCTGCATACACCTACTAACGTTTGTAACACCTCTGATAACTCGTTAAACCTTGATCATCTTGTAACAACTATAACTCCTCTTTACACCTCTAACACCTCTATACACCTCTAAGACATCCTTACACCTCTATCACTTCTGTACACCGCTAACACATCTTTACACCTTTTACACCTCAATTTACACCTCAAACACCTCTATTTACACCTCTAACATCAATATTTACACCTCTAACACCTCTATTTACACCTCTAACACCTCTATTTACACCTCTAACACCTCTATTTACACCTCTAACACCTCTATTTATACCTCTAACACCTCTATTTACACCTCTAACACCTCTAACACCTCTATTTACACCTCTAACACCTCTATTTACACCTCTAACACCTCTATTTACACCTCTAACACCTCTATTTTCACCTTTAACACCTCTATTTATACCTCTTACACCTCTATTTACACTTCTAACACCTCTAACACCTCTATTTACACCTCTAACACCTCTATTTACACCTCTAACACCTCTATTTACACCTCTAACACCTCTATTTACACCTCTAACACCTCTATTTACACCTCTAACACCTCTATTTACACCTCTAATACCTCTATTTACACCTCTAACACCTCTATTTACACCTCTATTTACACCTCTAACACCTCTATTTACACCTCTAGCACCTCTATTTACACCTCTAACACCTCTATTTACACCTCTAATACCTCTATTTACACCTCTAACACCTCTATTTACACCTCTAACACCTCTATTTACACCTCTAATACCTCGTTATCTCCACACCTCTACATCCATGCCTCCAGCTACTATTTCTTGTTAACTCTATTAGGGCTCTAACAAGTCTGAATATCTTTGTATAAGGTATCGGTACCTGTATTCTATTTCACCTGTGTTGTTGCTGTTAAAGTAAGGTATTGATCTTTGAATGTTTAGTTATCTGATTTAAAAAACAGTTTTATTGAAGAAATTAAGAAATTTTGTAGTAGTTATCACTGTATATGATATTAGGATCGATGTTTCATTGTTATGGGATAATTAACTAAATAAAGACTTATAATAGCAGAATATTTTTTATATCCCAAATATTATATATGATGTAAATAAATGTAAACATATATATACAGTATCGGCCTCAAATCTGTTTCCGCTTTTTCAAATACTTGTTAATCGTGCAAATGGACGGAAAAACTGTATCTTGGTCTCTTTTTATCTGCCTCTTATTGTACTATTAACTGGTAAAAACAATTTTGAACTGATAGACATAGTTTAAGAACAGGTAAGCAAAGAGAGAGGGTGATTATTTTGGTCATTGCGCGAAGGTTATTCTTAGAGCTAACTCTGTGATTTAACTTACTGAAAGTCAGTGAATAAAAGGAAAATATATAATGGTAGACATTTTAATACAGGGTGCTTACACTTCTTCCTTAAAAACTATTTGAAAATTGAACAACTTTAGTGACATTTTAATCTCATTGAAGTTTTCACTATGAATATTAGTTCTTCGCTTGTTCATTGCATGGTAAAGGCCCGCTTCACACTTGCATTTTTTTTAATGTGTTTTTTCCATTAGCGACAAAAAAAAACATTTTAAGAGAGATTTTTTCCGCGGAGTTAAAAATGCAAGAGCGAAGCAAGCCTTAACCATGCAATGAACAAGCGAAGAACTAATGTTCATAGTGAAAACTTCAATGAGATCAAAATGTCACTGAAGTTGTTCTATTTTCAAATAGTTTCCAAGGAAGAAGTGTAAGCACCCTGTATTAAAATATCTACCATTTTTTTTCCCCCTTTTATTCACTGCCTTTTAGTAAGTAAAGTCACAGAGTTAGCTCTAAGAATAACCTTCGCGCAATGACAAAAATAATCACCCTCACTCTTTGCTTTCCTGTTCTTAAAGTATATGCATCAGTTCAAAATGATTTTTACCTGTTAATAGTACAATAAGAGGCAAAGAAAAAGAGACCAAGATACAGTTTTTTCGTCTATTGGCTAACGATTTACAAGTATTTGAAAAAGCAGAAACATTTTTGTGGCCCGTACTGTATTATGGTACACGATATACCTAAAGTAGAATACATTTATTATTATAATTCTCTTTACATCCTCACAATTTTTATACCAATATTCACCTTCAATTTCTAACCTTATATACCCCTCCAATAGCTAATCCCTAATCCCCCTTCCATTCTCCCCATTCCCACTCCATTCCCACCCCATTCCCGTTTCCTTACTCAGAGTACCTCACTTGCGTCAGTCCAGTGTGTCTGACAAGTCCCTGTCTTGACACGCTCTTTGTCAAATTAATTCAATGATTTGAAGTTGGTAGTGAACATTGGCCAGACATACTGTCCCTTTGTCTCTTCATTAGCAACTAAAGTTTAATATCAGTGCTCTAACTTGGCAGTAGTATCTCAGTTAGAAACCAGGGCAGGTAGAAAGTAGGCCATCACTGTTGCTGCCTTGTTTGCAAACTGATATTTCGTTATGAAAAAATAAAACCTGAAAAAGTAAATCAAATACTGTTCTCAAATACCGTAGACTTGTAATAAAAATTTTCAAGATCAACTTCAATTTTAATATTGAAAATTGGCATACATATTACTGCCCTAATTGAAAACCTCGAATGCTACTTGTATACAAAAAATACTGTTCTTTATTACACTTTAATTTTTGAACTATTTTCCTTTTTTTATGTACAATTATATTTCATCGAGAAGGATATATTAAATCAATTGTAATCTAGGTTTTGAAGGGAATTTTCCGTCCCTCCAATTTGGAAATCGGTTTCCTTTAACAAAACATATTGTTTCTGGCGGGAGGCATAAAGCTCGGTGAGATACAGCGCCTTGTAAGCGATGTGTACCTAGGCACTCTCCAGCCATGTAGAACAGCCTTAATTCTACCAAATGAACACACGTAACCGCTATAAAGAAATAAAACATTATGAGAGTATTCCGCCAGATTATTTCCTTTTCATAATAAAAGATATGAACGAAAAAATAAGTAGCGGAACAGGGAAAAGTTCCGAGTTATCGGACTGTTTCATAATTTCGAACATGTGAGAAAAAATAAGTTAAAATTATTTTTAAGTTTTTTAAATTATAATATATTTTTTCATTTGTGTACGAAAATGTGGAACCATCCGATAACTCGGAACTTACCCTATATCTCTAAAGGTACTGACAGAAAATTGAACGGAATGTAGCTCGTGATTCGTCACCCATTTATCGCCTCTCAAACGATAAGTACAAATCACCAGGAGATATCACTTTAATAACATCATTATCAGAATCTCGAGTTGAGTTGTGAGCTGCGCATGCGCAAAGTCAAGCCCTGGCTGCCAGAGGCACGATAACCTCGTACGTTCTTACTCCTGGCAGCACTTTTTGAAAACACTGTTTAATAGACCTAGAGATTACAAACGTATTGTGATCTGTAAAATATCTTTACCAAATATAATTAGGTTTCTTATACTATTCATCAGTTTTAAAATAACTGAACTGACATATTTCAAGATATGACACTCGTGTCGAAGTGATGTGGACGCAGATAATCTGCAAGTCGGCGATATAATCGCAAACTCACCTTTAATTCACAATGAACTTTTATAAATCAAGTGCTGAATATGTTACCTGTGGAACAACCAATACTGACAATCAGTAGAACAAAAATAGCTAATCAAAATACACTTAAATGAATTGGTAGTAAGGATTGGCATTTTGAAAAAATAGTACAAAAAACGTTATGTTTTGTCCAGCGCGCGACCAGAATCGTGAGATTTCAGTTCCGAGTCTTCAGTTGGTGGCGCGCGGTTGTGAAGAGAGGTCACGCGGTTTCTTTGCTCTGGCGTCAGTGACACTCTTCTATCTTATCAATCGTCCTCTTTTTAAAACAATTGCCACAGGGTTTTTGTTCTCACAGTGCTACAAGAAGACAATAACAGTGTACGAGTGAAAAAAAGATTGACTTTGTGAAGTTATTAAAGTTAAACTTTTTGAAGTAAGGAGAATTGTGATTTAAAAACTTTAATACTATATACTTTAATAGTACAATGCTACTCAGAAGCTGACTGTCACTTTTACAGAGGTGAGTAAAGTTTTAAATAGTTTGATTGTGCTGATTTTTATACTATTATTCCTAAATAGTAAATAATTAATATAATAGATTCTTCAATTAATTAATATTTTTTTTCTAACTTTACCTATAGTAGGTAATTTGTTGTTATTGCTTAATTATTATTCTATTTACCTATATTTCTATATAACAAACTAATAATTTAGTATAATTTCATTCATTAGTTGCAATGAATAAAATAAACATTAATTAATTCATAAACGAATATGTGTTGCTATTAATTATTTCATTATTATTATATCTACCGATATTTATTATAAATTTTATACTTATTCACATCAATTACTTAAATATAACTAATACACATTTACCTTTATTGTTTAACTGATGTTATTATTAATTCTTTGTATAATATTAATTTTATTCATATTCAATAGTTTCCAGATAAAATTACTTCCAATTAAAATTCGATTTACGAGCCAGCGTGAAAAGCAATTAATTTTTTATTATTTTAACGCCTGTTCCAGAATATTCTTTTTTCTATATAATTTGAATATAATATATATAGTGAACAGTCTTTTTAAAGTACTAAACTATTTAGAATTTGGTTGAATGATTATACAGAATATAGTTTTATAGTTTATTTTTTCTATTATAGTAATATACTAGGGTAAGCTCCGAGTTATCGGTTAGTTTCATATTTTCGGTCACATTTTTTAGCTCGTTACTTTAATTTGTATCCACGATACCTGGTGGTATCATGGATACAAATTATAACAATCAGGTAAAAGGTTAAATCACATTTTCCTTCTTGTGTCCGAAAATATGAAAACGTCCGATAACTCGAAACTTACCCTACACAGGTCAACTGGACTATTTTGAATGATTTTTAGTTGAATTTTTCGTCTCCTTTAATTGGTAATTTAGAAATTGCTTTCCTAGTATTTTCAGAAATTACATTCAATTATTTGTCGTAAATTTTTTATAGCTAACTGTGATTTAAAAAAATATCGCATTTCATTTTATGTTCAATTAATTATACCTCCGTTTGCCTAACGCTTCTTTTTTCCGATTGATTTTATGTCTAGCGGTTAAACAGGGGTAATACCCTGTTACCGAACAGACCCATTAAGATCTACTAACAGTATTCTATTGAACTGAAACTAGTACTCTGAAACTAGGCTTAACTCTGTGCATCCATATGATGTTTTTTACAATGTAGGCAATAATGCTATACATTAAAAATATCTTAAGTGTTCGCTAACTAGGTTGCTTCGTTATCTGGGTGTTTACCCCACATTTCTACAAAACTAAATATGGTTCAAGAATGTTTGTTTTACAAATGCTCTGTTAAATATTTCAACTTGTTTCTAGTAGTACACTTAGCTATCGCTACTCTAAACAGAGTAAAGTATCTATCTTACACTTTCGAGTCTTCACCCACAAATATTTGATAAAATCTTAATTCTGTTTGTACTCATGAAGATTTTAACAGCTAGATAATAGTTACTGTAAAATAAGTTATGGAAAATTATATTCCACACTTAACGTAATCTTAAGTAAGTTCAATACGAGGTTTATTTTCTCTAAAACTTAGTCGGTGCATTTTGCTGATAAATATCTTGCCCTGAAAATAAATGATACATATATTAGTAAATTTATTATGAATTTGAATTTAATGCTCCCGGAGGCTCTATCTTGAAGCTGTCTTTGGTAAGTGGAAGAGAAGGAGAAGGGCGTCCCTTGTGCCTCAAACTGTTGTAATTTGGATAATGAATTATCTTTTTTCATTTTCACCATGTTTAGCATTTTTTTATCGCCACTTGCATCTTCTGAGGATAGCACTAAGGTTATGCTCTTCAACTACGAGTTTGGTTTTTGTGTTAGGTATGATTATAGATTTCACTTACTATAACCTCTTCATTTTCCTCCTTCATACGTGAATGCAATCACCATCCATTTTCGTCACATTCCTTGGTAAGTGACTGCGTTCACTTAGCAGCTTTTCTGCATTCATGAGCATTTTTACCGACGGTGGTAGGTGATTATGTTCATAGGGCCATTCTCTTTTTCTGACTGCTTCTTCCAGTCCCTTGTACATAAATTCCTTTTGACGTCAGCGATATGGCTTTTGGTTCCAAATCCGACGATAAATACTCACTAAAATAATAATGATATTACCATCTATTCGGTATTAGCCCTCTAATTGGTATTACCCCTCTATTTGGTATTACCCCTCTATTTGGTATTGCCCCTCTATTTGGTATTACCCCTCTATTTGGTATTACCCCTCTATTTGGTATTAGCCCTCTATTTGGTATTACCCCTCTATTTGGTATTACCCCTCTATTTGGTATTACCCCTCTATTCGGTATTAGCCCTCTAATTGGTATTACCCCTCTATTTGGTATTACCCCTCTATTTGGTATTACCCCTCTATTTGGTATTACCCCTCTATTCGGTATTAGCCCTCTATTTGGTATTGCCCCTCTATTTGGTATTACCCCTCTATTTGGTATTACTCCTCTATTTGGTATTACCCTCTATTTGGTATTACCCTCTATTTGGTATTACCCTCTATTTGGTATTACCCCTCTATTTGGTATTACCCTCTATTTGGTATTACCCTCTATTTGGTATTACCCTCTACTTGGTATTACCCCTCTATTTGGTATTACCCTCTATTTGGTATTACCCTCTATTTGGTATTACCCCTCTATTTGGTATTACCATCTATTTGGTATTACCATCTATTTGGTATTACCCCTCTATTTGGTATTACCCCTCTATTTGGTATTACCCCTCTATTTGGTATTACCCCTCTATTTGGTATTACCCCTCTATTTGGTATTACCCCTCTATTTGGTATTACCCCTCTATTTGGTATTACCCCTCTATTTGGTATTACCCTCTATTTGGTATTACCCCTCTATTTGATATTACTCCTCTATTTGATATTACTCCTCTATTTGGTATTACCCCTCTATTTGGTATTACCCCTCTATTTGGTATTACCCCTCTATTTGGTATTACCCCTCCATTTGGTATTACTCCTCTATTTGGTATTACCCCTCTATTTGGTATTACCCCTCTATTTGATATTACTCCTCTATTTGGTATTACCCCTCTATTTGATATTACTCCTCTATTTGGTATTACCCCTCTATTTGGTATTACCCCTCTATTTGGTATTACCCCTCTATTTGGTATTACCCCTCTATTTGGTATTACCCCTCTATTTGGTATTACCCCTCTATTTGGTATTACACCTCTATTTGGTATTACCCCTCTATTTGGTATTACCCCTCTATTTGGTATTACCCCTCTATTTGATATTACCCCTCTATTTGGTATTTCCCTCTATTTGGTATTACCCCTCTATTTGGTATTTCCCTCTATTTGGTATTACCCCTCTATTTGGTATTACTCCTCTATTTGGTATTACTCCTCTATTTGGTATTACTCCTCTATTTGGTATTACCCCTCTATTTGGTATTACCCCTCTATTTGGTATTACCCCTCTATTTGGTATTACCCCTCTATTTGGTATTACCCCTCTATTTGGTATTACCCCTCTATTTGGTGGTGACCGGACGTTTCGTACCCGGACGTTTCGTACCCGGACGTTTCGTTACTAAGATGTTTTGTTACTAGGACGATTCGTTACCAGTTTATTTTTTATTTATTTTTTATGAAATGGAAACGATTTTTTATTAGACAATTTTATTTTAGATTACAATTTTATATCAATCCCATGCATTATAAATTTTTACTACTTTAAAAATAATGTCTACTTTTTAAACATATTTTTTATTCGTTTAGTTATACATTGATTTTAATCAGATGTATTAAAATTAATAATCATTACTTAATTTTTTTGATTAGAAAAGCTGGAAGTGAAAATATCATGGATACCAATCGATATAGAAGTTAAATAACAATAATTCTATTTTTTTTGTCCTCATATGATCGAAAATGTGCTTCAGTCCGAGAACCTGGATCTTACCTACATTGGGAATTATTTTTTTTCATATTTTGGAAAATATTTCAACATTAATGTAAAATTCCAATTACCAGATGTTACAAGTTACCGAATGAAAATAACTTAATGAAAATAAACACAACCTTCCGCAATTTTGCGAAAGTAATAATTATTTTCGATCATATAAGAATAGACTATATAATTTAACATTTCAACTCTATATTCTTATTGGTATATTTTTCAGTCTCTAACTCATTTCGAATTAAAAAAAATCGTTAGTAGTGATTTGGAACGAAAAATATTGTAACGAATATCGTCCTAGTAACGAAACGTCCTAATAACGAAACGTCCTAGTAACGAAACGTCCGTTAACGAAACGTCTGGGTACGAAACGTCCTAGCACCGTATTTGGTATTACCCCTCTATTTGGTATTACTCATCTATTTGGTATTACTCCTCTATTTACTAATACCTTTCCAATACCCCAGTTACTCCCCATTACTCATAAGAATACCCTCGTACCCGTGATACAGTAACGAAACACACGGTGGCAAATTAATTGAATAATCCCCGTATTTACGAGTGTAATATAGTGCCACTGTCTGATTTATTTACTCTGCAATCTGATGTTATATGTTGCCAACCCGTAGACTTATGACACGTTGCATATGAACTAAATCAGGTGAGTCGGAGAAATATACAATGGCAATGGTTATCAATCACGCTAGCAATTCGAATTTATTATTTAACCTTATCAGTGAGGGTATGGGTTGGTGAACATGTTAACATTTGGTTATAATGTTAACATTTTCGCACTTTTAAGTTTTTTCATAATTGTGAATTAATATTCATTTCAATATTGCTAGTTGCATCTGATAGTAATATAAATATTAATTTATCAATTATTTCTTTATTATAATTTGATGAAGAAAATATTGATGTCAATCATATAGGTTCGAATTAACGCAATAAGTTTTCAGTCCATTATTTACAGTCTAATAATTCGACAAACAGAATTCTCAAGATACCGTAGACTTCATTTCGAATTGTTTCATTTTGTTAATGTTCGAAGGTGCTAATTGAAACCTGACAGAAACTGGTGGATAGAATGTGATCTGATGGATAGGGGAGAATGTGATCTGGTGGATAGGATAGAATGTGATCTGGTGGATTGATGAGAATTTGATCTGGTGGATAAAATTTGATCTGGTGGATAAGGTAGAATGTTATCTGGTGGATGGGAAAGAATGGGATCTAGTGCAAAATAGTTTTATTTATTTGAGTTTTTTTTATGATAAAATTCATCCCTAATTTAATGCAATTTAATTTTCTTTTAAAATTTATTATTGTTGATTGTTTTTGTTAGTTTTTAAAATCAACAAATACAATTTAATATTTCTTTACTATAATGGTAATTAATTCCTTTAAATTGTACCAGTCGTTGGAAATAGGAAGGGACTTCATCGAACAGATCCAAATACTTGACTTTAAGCCAGTCCAGATAATTATCTGAGACTCTAGGAGCTTCCAATTGTTCTAACAATGGGCACAATTGTTCTAACAATGGACACAATTGCTCTAACAATAGCAACAATTGTTGCAGTAGAAATAAAAGAAATCCAGACAATAGGGGGTAAAATCGAAGGGCACATCCAATTTACAGTCGAGTGACGGGTTTCCTTTCACCCGAACTCTGCAATGGCAAATTCGTTCCTAAATTCCAATCTGTTGATCAATTCAACCAACTGTGTTGGTAATTTGTTATAAACTTAGTGATTGTACACAAAGAGTCGTTTGTTATCATCCACATGTGCTTTATTTATGTCGAAACCATCCGATGGAAAATGATAGACTGTGATCTAAAATCTATGTTAAATTTCTATTTGACTTTTTGACTATAATTTTCCCGACTAAATAGGGAAAATTACTTTTATTATATTTGGTATACATGATGCAGGATGCATGGATACCAATTGAACTAAAGATACCATAAAATCCACGATATATACAAGTATCATGGATACCAATTAAATTAAAGATACCATAAAATCCACGATATATACAAGTATCATGGATACCAATTAAGATAAAAATTAATATATTATATATATTTGTAGATGATCGAAAATTAGAAAGCCTCCAATAACTTGGAACTTCCCCAAACCTTTTCCCGTGGACTCGATTGTGAGGTTTCCTGACCGAATGTAGTGGCTTTACAAGATAGATTACTTTTGGTGAGGTATAGCGTGTATGTTTTCTAGCAGCGAGTGCGGGTTATGTTTTCGGATAGATTGATTCTGTTTTTTGATGTAGCGAATGTTTGGTGGCTTTGCATCTTTAACTGTTGAAATTAATACACAGGTAACATTGACTGGAGTTTGTACTACATAAAGAAAAGGCATAAAATGAATAAAATCTAGATGAAATAAATGGTGTGTATGTTACAGTATACTTCAATATATATTCCTATAGATGGTAATTGAAAATGATATTAAGTATTATTCATTAATTAATAAAGAAGATATGAAGATATTTTGTATGAACATTTATAATTTTCTAAATTTGGGAAGAATTACTGACATTAATTGAGCATTTTTATAATTTGTATTGACTGTAAACAGATATTTTAACAATTTTCTTCAACCTAAGAGTTCATCCCTAGTGGAATATTATTTGTATTGACTGTATATAAATATTACACGAACGCACTTCACAGTAAAATTTCATCCTTAGTGTAATATTATTTGTATATTCTTGCAGACACAAATCACTTTGCTATTCATGACTTTTATATTTGAGTAATTTCACAGAAATTACTGAGACTAGATCGGGCACTCGAAGAGCGCACACATTCGTCGCCACTATTGAATAATTTTGAGTTATAAATGATCTTGATATCTGACCTGATCACTCCCAAAATCTAACCAAATTGTTCCTGGATAATGAACAATCGTCCCACTGAATTTTGTACAATTTGGATATGCGAATAACAAGATTATAAGAAATGCCGATCTAGACATAACCCTCCCCAATTTTGAAGGTATTAAATAAACCTTTTTTAAATGCTCAAAACATGTAAATGTTACTTTAAATCAAACAAACAAATTCAATTAACAATGCTTTATTTAATTAATTCCATTAGTTTCATTACTAAATTGTTATAATTTATTTGATAAACACTTTATTCAATTAATATAACTGAACTTCATTTAATATTTAACAATTTAATAGAGGATGTGTCGGTGTTATGCACTGCACGGTAATTGAGTGTTAACCCCTCGCATCATATGTTTACATCAACCTTTTCCTGCCTTGTACTTGGAGCAATGCAGGTGGTGCAGGAAATGTTTATTTGCAGGTGATTGCACGCTTCCTGCAATGCACTTCTCTTCTCACATTGATAGCCCTGATAGAAAATTATAGTGGGGAGGTAGGAGATTCCGCTCTCTTATTCTTTGGTGGGCCCAACATAATATTTCACTAATATAATTTTAATTGTTGGTGTAACTATATTTGCACCTTATTTCAGTTTCAACAGAAATATATTGTTTATACAAGGAATAATATAGAGAAACTCCTAACAGATTTAAAAATATTGTTATATAATTTTTTTTTCTTTTTATAAAATTTTATTATTTCAACATATAAATTGGTTTTATATTTTCAACGTTAAATGTAATTAATAATTCCAACATACAATATATACTTTTTTAATAATTTTATCATCAAATAAAGGTAATTTATATAATAAATACTATTATGAATTTTAACCTAGAAAACCTTATGATAGTGTACATTATTCTAATGATAAACAGATGCATTTCTCTACATTCTATATGCTATATAATTATACCTTTTTGTAGCCATTAGTTCTACCTGAATGCTCTTAGCGAAATAACTACGGTGCAGTGACAGAGTCACAGTATAGCTCACTGTACAGTGTGCAGTGACATACTCACAGTATAGCTCACTGTACAGTGTGCAGTGCCATACAGTAAAGTTCACTGTGATATCATCTTTATATAGCTATACCATATGCTCTCCATGGTGTTACAATTTGTACGGTGATACACTGCTAGATAAAGTGTAAGAGGTTTTTAAGATACAAGTAACACAAGCATCACCCCAGTGAAAAACTGTCACAGTCTTAAAGAAGGTCTTTACAATGAGAAATTGTGCCTATACTTGGTGATAATGTACACAAATATTATAGATAAAAATAATATTATGAATAATAATTAAATTAAATAGAGAAAATGAATAATATTGTTTTCATGCTTGTTTTTTTCATAATCTAATATTTTTTCTTAAATTTAGATCCAATATCAGTCACAATTTGTAAATTAGACTTCCAATCAGACAAACTGTGACGATTTCATAACCTCCTCCTATTTAGGTGTAAAAATCCATCATCGATGTTTTACATTTCTGGTGAAATTAATTGAAGTTCAGTTGCCTAATCTGCATACAAATTGCTATTTATTTTAGCCGTCAGCGTAATCGGTATGATTGAGAACCTGTAACTGCATCACTGAGTAGCTTTCATGCTTCCATGAACTAGTCACAGACTGCATGATGGGAGATGACTTTGTTTATGTAGTCACTTTCATTTTTGGCTGCTTCTACTAGGTCTTTTGTATATTTTTCGTACTATATCCTGCTATTCTCGATTACATATAAAAATATCAGAGTGAATTTTTTAATTACGAATAATTGTTTTTCCAGATACTTATAATTCAATTTATAAATGTTTAATTTTATTTATAAAAATATATTCCAACCTCTCTACTTCTAACGTGAACACTTTTATATTTCTATTATTAATAAAAAAAAAAAATATTTTAAAAACAAACAATAATTTTCCAATTTCAATCATCGACCGAGAAATTCATCAATTTATCAATAAAAAGCAACTACAAGATGAACAACAAGAACCCATAAAAGATACCCTTCCACTCTACCATAGAAACCAGAAAAGCAAGAAAAGAAGAACAAAACCTCCGGAAAACAGTTAAAGACCACATCTCTACAGCAGCAGAACACACTGATTTCAGCCTCAAAATATATTACCAAAATAGAAAACTCCGAAATATCTTCATAAGAAATAACCTAACCAAACTTACCAAAGGCGAGTGCTCTCGAGTAGTCTACATGCACACCTGATCCGCGGAAGAGTGTAAACCTTCCAAATCAACGTACGTAGGCTAGGCTACACAGAGTGCAGCTGTACAAACCGACTAATAAATCATGCACAATATGGTTCAATAGCACTAAACAATTCTCAAGAGCCATTACATCAAAATTAAAACTCAAGAAATACTCAACAATACCAACATAATCCACCAATTTCAAACCAAAAAAGATCTAATAATAGCAGAAGCAAGCACTCTCAATTGAAGAACTCAATCCACCCATAAACGCACTAAAGGAAGGAGAAACACGCCTACTATCAATATTTTAATCATTATTTTTCTATGTTATACTCCACAATATATACAATGTATTATATTTTAATGAAAATTTTGTTCATTTTCATTATGCCAAAATTCGAACAAAAATTCTTTTGTACATTTCAAGTTTTTATATAATTCTGTACAACTCCCATAGTAACTTACACTATATCCTAAACGCACATGCATGTGCACGTAAATAAGCACATCTGAACTAACTCTAGTAAGGTATGTCCCTGTGTAATAATCTTCTTTTTTGTATTATTTTTGTGTTTTAATGATAGTCAGAATAGTTATTGAATGTCTGTAGGTATATTTTTATTATTTTGCTTGCGTTTATAAATAAACTGATTTAAGTCCTTTTGTCACTTGCAGACTAAATAAACTGCCTGATGATGCTAAAAGTATTTAGCGAAATATCACACAATGTTCATGGATAAAGATGATACAAAGAGAAGAAGTAGTTGTTACCTGAATGTCAAAAATAATAATCAAGATAAGCAACGATGAAACTATACCTCTATTCAGACAAATAGAAAAATTATCAATCGAATCCGAAGAAACAAAATACCACTTATCATTTAATGAACGTTGCCTAATATTTTAATAGATATATGTATATATTTTATTTTTATTTATCATCGCTTTTTTTTCTGAGTTATTGTTCCGTAAGTGCCGAAGTATTCACGTAAATCTCGAAACAGTTCATCCTTTTTTCTCGGTACGAAAGGGGAGGCTTCGCAACTTTGGTAATTTGTCTTCATATTTTAAACTTCAGTGTAAATTATTATATCGGAAAATCGGAAAAATTAAACTATTGGATTTAGCCCGTCTGCTGAATAACTTGATGATGTCAAGCTAAAAATCAGAAGAAGTTTAATAGCAGGCAAATGTTAGCACTAGGGTAAGTTACGAATTATCGGTCAGAATTACATCTTCGGACATAGTAAAAAAAACTATATAATACTTCTGCAAACTCGGGTTTGCAGAAATATTAGATAGCACTGTGTAATAATAACAATTTTTATATTGTTTTTTCTTATATGACCGACGATGTAATACTGACCGATAATTCGTAACTTACCCTATATTGTATGAAGCCTTTATAGTTAAATATATGTGATTGATTTATAATAAATTGTATACAATATTTTCTTTTAAGTAACATAGATTAAATAATTAATCAGTGTAGAGATTATATTTTGTTTGATGAATTTATAATCAATAAAAAAATGAGTATTCCATATGTTTAATTATAATTCTTTAAATATGATTAATTTATATCTTAGTATAAAATAGTAATTGATATTGTATTTAATATTTAAAAGCATGATTTAAATCGATAAAATTAAAGAAATAGTCATAAGGATAAATACTGAATTATAGTATTGTTTTACATTTTCGAACACTTTTATAAAAATATATTATACAAAAATTATTATTTAGGTATCCATGATACCTACAGTCATCATGGATACCAATTAAAATTAAAGTTCAATAACAAGTATTATATACTTTTCTCTACCGTGTTCGCAAATGTTGAACCGTCCGATAACTCAGAACATACCCTATATACCTATTTATTTAAAATAGGTTAATTTGTTTTAAATAGAGGCTTAGATAAAATTTTGCTCCATTAGCCTCCATTCAAAGTTTTGCTCCATTCTTTTCCACTACTCCACATGCTCCATATTAGACTCCATTTTTGACGGTTTATTATATAGCAATATTGGGCTAAAATTCTCTCCAGGAGCTAAATTACATTTGCTATCCAATATTAGAACTAAATGGACTTTTCGTTAGAAAATTTTGTGAAGTATCATCATAAAGATGTTCTTTAGATTTTAATAAAAATATTTTCCCGGAAGAAAATGGGATTAAATTATCAGTTTATTAAAATATACCAAGTATCTTACAGTTACCATACTAATACCATCTAATACCACACTAATACCATCTAATACCACACTAATACCATCTAATACCATACTAATACCATCTAATACCAAACTAATACCATACTAATACCATCTAATACCATACTAATACCATCTAATACCATATTAATACCATCTAATACCACACTAATACCATCTAATACCACACTAATACCATCTAATACCATACTAATACCATCTAATACCATCTAATACCATACTAATACCATACTAATACTATACTAATACCATCTAATACCACACTAATACCATACTAATACCATACTAATACCATACTAATACCATCTAATACCATACTAATACCATACTAATACCATACTAATACCATACTAATACCATACTAATAACATACTAATAACATACTAATAACATACTAATAACATACTAATAACATACTAATAACATACTAATAACATACTAATAACATACTAATAACATACTAATAACATACTAATAACATACTAATAACATACTAATAACATACTAATAACATACTAATAACATACTAATAACATACTAATAACATACTAATAACATACTAATAACATACTAATACCATACTAATAACATACTAATACCATACTAATACCATACTAATAATACCATACTAATACCATACTAATACCATACTAATACCAAACTAATACCAAACTAATACCAAACTAATACCATACTAATACCATACTAATACCATACTAATACCATACTAATACCATACTAATACCATACTAATACCATCTAATTACCATTCACCTCAACATGAGTTGTTTTAATTTGTTTGGTTGTGATGTTGTTGCGTTTCATACCTCAAATCACTCGTTGTTCCACCAATTATAACTATTAATTGCCGCAAACTTTGCATTAATTACATCATCACAATGCCAGAGATGGCGAATTATAAAGCAAAGGGAAAACAGACTTCATTTTCTAATATTTATTTGAGGTCTACGTAAGATTAATGTTCTCCTTTAATCAACTTTAATCAAAAAAAGACTTTATTCTAAATGATTAATATTTCATTGGTACTAGATTCCAATACACCATCACTCCAATACACCAATAGTCTTTGCTCTTCATTTCCCTCCCCATCATTATTATGAAGTCTTACCACAATATTGAATTGATGTAAATGATACAAAGGAATATCTGTAAAATGTTGATGTCAATGTTGTTGTTATTGATTGGGAGTAGAGGTGCTGTGCCTGTGTCTCTTACCTCTCTATGCTATTCCTACCTAAGGTATTAACTAAAGGGGAGTGAGGGGGTTTGAAATGCTTATCATCCTGGTTTTTCATCATTACTCTATTTTATATTGTTAGTTTGTGTGTTAGTTTGTGTGTTAGTTTGTATATTACAGTTAATCAATTATTATTATAAAGATTATTATTTTTATAATTGTTGACGGTACGTACACAGCAACATTTTTACAGGTTCTATTGGAAAATATGAAACATCTACTGAGACTGCTAATTATTATGTGTAAATGTTATGCAAATTTATGTTTCTGTATAGAAGTCCCTATAAATGTAATAAAAGTCCCTATATTTGACTCTAGAAGTCCCTATATTTGACTATAAAAGTCCCTATATTTGACTATAAAAGTCCCTATATTTGACTATAAAAGTCCCTATATTTGACTATAAAAGTCCCTATATTTGACTATAAAAGTCCCTATATTTGACTATAAAAGTCCCTATATTTGACTATAAAAGTCCCTATATTTGACTATAAAAGTCCCTATATTTGACTGTAGAAGTCCATATATTTGACTATAAAAGTCCCTATATTTGACTCTAGAAGTCCCTATATTTGACTATAAAAGTCCCTATATTTGACTCTAGAAGTCCCTATATTTGACTATAAAAGTCCCTATATTTGACTGTAGAAGCTTCTATAGGTTTCGCTTCAAGCTCTCGGTTTTCCAATACATTTCTGACAGTTTCTCTTGTCATATGTTTGGCTTAGCTCTTGTATAGCCTCCTTTTGTTGTTATATAAATTTTGGAGCAGGCTTATTTTGAAAACTATTCGCATATATGTATTACTTTGGCTTATAGAATAAACTGATATAGTGATTTTCGTAATAAAATAATTTCTATGGTATTCATATTGAATTTATCGATGCATTTATTTTTTTGCAGTTACTATTTAATTTTATTATTTACTTAAATTATTGTATTTATTTTCATATGGTAATTTCCTTAGGACATTTTCTCTACATTTCCTTTTCAACTGTCAGACGAAAGAACCTTTCTTTGAATAAAAAATAAAAATATTTCTGTTGTTTTCGTTCGTTTCTAATAAGCGAAAACACGCTTTTTTTATTTTTATTTTCAACACGAAGACTTTTACAACTGTTGTTGAAAAGTGACATTCAAATATAATAACGCACAGGGAAAAATATTTAAAAAGTACATTTTGCAACGTTTGAACTTCTTGAATATTTTAAATATCAAAGAAAATTTAAAATTGATGCAATTTTGTTGTAATATAAGTTAATGTTTCAATTAAATAATAGATAAAATTTCAATAACTTGTTACTATAAAAAACACTATTTTATCCATAATGAATATTTTTTGATATTTTGCATTTTTACCTTCGCAGAATGCGAAAAGGTTATATTATAGACGGCATTTACTTATTTATTTATCGTCTCGATATTCGCTTAACTGAAAAAGTGTTCAACCAAATTGTCTGAAATTTAGTGAAGCAATTGGTCAATGTCCAGTGACCTGCTGCTAGAATTTGGGGAGCCACTCGGTCAAAGGTCAAGGTCATGGTCATTTATAACTCAAAAAGTGTTGAACCATATTGCATGAAACTTGGTGGGATGATTGGTCAATATACAGGAACCATTTTGATAGACTTTTGGAGCGATCGGGTCAAAGGTCAAATATCAAGGTCAAGGCCATTTATAAATCAATAATTTAAAAAGTATTCAACCAGATTGTCTGAAATTTGATGGGACGATTGGACAATGTCTACGAACCATCTGGTAGAATTTTGGGAGCGATCTTGTCTAAGGTCAAGGTCATTTATAACTCAATAACTCAAAAAGTATTGAACCATATTGCAAGAAAATTGGTGGGTCGATTATTCACTATCAAGTCACCAGTTAATTAGATTTTGGTTGCAAACGGATAAGCGGCGGCGAAGGAATGCGCTCTACCGAGTGCACGTAATCTAGATTTACTAATATCTTTATTGATACCTGAAAATAGTTACTTTATTCTATATGATAATATATTGTTCCTAATATAAGAAAATTGAATAAGGCAGTATTGAAATGGTTGAACAAACAGCTTCTATACTATAGCGACCAAATAAGCCACTTAGTGCAACCTATAACTTCTTGTATAATATTACATAGTACGTCCATGTCAAAAACAATGTTGCTAAAACAATTTTAAATCTAAACCAAATACTGCATGTTTATCTTTAATTCATGTTTAAAATTCTATACAGTTGAGCGATCTAAATTTAAAATAAAAACACCGGTTCATTATTTTCTAACGAACTTCAATAAAAAGAACCGCTGCTAAATTCTATGAACAAATTCATTTACAAATTTAACTGAAAGAAAAATATTGCGAGTTCATTAGGAATAATTTATACAAAGAAAGAGTGTGTACTATCAGCTAGATAAATAGTCACTGTACTATCAGCTAGATAAATAGTCACTGTACTATCAGCTAGATAAATAGTCACTGTACTATCAGCTAGATAAATAGTCACTGTACTATCAGCTAGATAAATAGAGTCACTGTACTATCAGCTAGATAAATAGTCACTGTACTATCAGCTAGATAAATAGTCACTGTACTATCAGCTAGATAAATAGTCACTGTACTATCAGCTAGATAAATAGTCACTGTACTATCAGCTAGATAAATAGTCACTGTACTATCAGCTAGATAAATAGTCACTGTACTATCAGCTAGATAAATAGTCACTGTACTATCAGCTAGATAAATAGAGTCACTGTACTATCAGCTAGATAAATAGTCACTGTACTATCAGCTAGATAAATAGTCACTGTACTATCAGCTAGATAAATAGTCACTGTACTATCAGTTAGATAAATAGTCACCGTACTATCAGCTAGATAAATAGTCACTGTACTATCAGTTAGATAAATAGTCACTGTACTATCAGCTAGAAATCTTATATCTCTTCTCTCACTCTCTTCTCTCACTCGCTTCTCTCACTCTCTTCTCTCACTCTCTTCTCTCACTCTCTTCTCTCACTCTCTTCTCTCACTCGCTTCTCTCACTCTCTTCTCTCACTCTCTTCTCTCACTCTCTTCTCTCACTCTCTTCTCTCACTCTCTTCTCTCACTCTCTTCTCTCACTCTCTTCTCTCACTCTCTTCCCTCACTCTCTTCTCTCACTCTCTTCTCTCACTCTCTTCTCTCACTCTCTTCTCTCACTCTCTTCACTCACTCTCTTCTCTCACTCTCTTCACTCACTCTCTTCTCTCACTCTCTTCACTCACTCTCTTCTCTCACTCTCTTCTCTCACTCTCTTCTCTCACTCTCTTCCCTCACTCTCTTCTCTCACTCTCTTCTCTCACTCTCTTCTCTCACTCTCTTCACTCACTCTCTTCTCTCACTCTCTTCTCTCACTCTCTTCTCTCACTCTCTTCTCTCACTCTCTTCACTCACTCTCTTCACTCACTCTCTTCACTCACTCTCTTCACTCACTCTCTTCACTCACTCTCTTCTCTCACTCTCTTCTCTCACTCTCTTCTCTCACTCTCTTCTCTCACTCTCTTCTCTCACTCTCTTCCCTCACTCTCTTCTCTCACTCTCTTCTCTCACTCTCTTCACTCACTCTCTTCTCTCACTCTCTTCACTCACTCTCTTCTCTCACTCTCTTCACTCACTCTCTTCCCTCACTCTCTTCTCTCACTCTCTTCTCTCACTCTCTTCCCTCACTCTCTTCTCTCACTCTCTTCACTCACTCTCTTCACTCACTCTCTTCACTCACTCTCTTCACTCACTCTCTTCTCTCACTCTCTTCTCTCACTCTCTTCTCTCACTCTCTTCTCTCACTCTCTTCTCTCACTCTCTTCTCTCACTCTCTTCTCTCACTCTCTTCTCTCACTCTCTTCTCTCACTCACTTTTATCACTCACTTTTATCACTCACTTCTATCACTCTCTTCACTCACTCTCTTCACTCACTCTCTTCACTCACTCTCTTCACTCACTCTCTTCACTCACTCTCTTCACTCACTCTCTTCACTCACTCTCTTCCCTCACTCTCTTCTCTCACTCTCTTCTCTCACTCTCTTCTCTCACTCTCTTCACTCAATCTCTTCTCTCACTCACTCTCTTCTCTCACTCTCTTCACTCACTCTCTTCTCTCACTCTCTTCTCTCACTCTCTTCACTCACTCTCTTCTCTCACTCTCTTCTCTCACTCTCTTCTCTCACTCTCTTCACTCAATCTCTTCTCTCACTCACTCTCTTCTCTCACTCACTCTCTTCTCTCACTCACTCTCTTCTCTCACTCACTCTCTTCTCTCACTCACTCTCTTCTCTCACTCTCTTCTCTCACTCTCTTCACTCACTCTCTTCTCTCACTCTCTTCTCTCACTCTCTTCTCTCACTCTCTTCTCTCACTCTCTTCTCTCACTCTCTTCTCTCACTCTCTTCTCTCACTCTCTTCTCTCACTCTCTTCTCTCACTCTCTTCACTCAATCTCTTCTCTCACTCACTCTCTTCACTCAATCTCTTCTCTCACTCACTCTCTTCTCTCACTCTCTTCACTCACTCTCTTCTCTCACTCTCTTCTCTCACTCTCTTCACTCACTCTCTTCTCTCACTCTCTTCTCTCATTTCACTCACGACTAATGACTGTTTTATCTACTAAGTGTCTCATAAATTAGTTCTTACTTTAGATAAAAATTCTTTTCTCTTTTTCTCCTCACTGTAGTTTCGTAAATAATTTCTATTTCTTTACATCTCTTTAGCAGAGGCAATTTGTTAGTGTCTACATTAAATAGACTTTTATTGACTAATTAAATGACTAGAGTTTTGATCCTGTATGAATGACTGCAGTGCATTTTATTTACATGCATTGAATTTTATTTACATGCATTGCATTTTATTTACACAAATATAATTTTATTTACACAAATATCATTTTATTTTCACGCATTGCATTTCCTTTACATGTATTTTATTTTATTTACAAGCATTTTATTTTATTTACACGCATTGCATTTTATTTACATGCATTGCATTTTATTCACACGCATTGCATTTTATTTACATTGCATTTTATTTACACGCATTGCATTTTATTTACACGCATTGCATTTTATTTACACGCATTGCATTTTATTTACACGTATTGCATTTTATTTACACGCATTGCATTTTATTTACAGGCATTGCATTTTATTTACACGTATTGCATTTTATTTACACGCATTGCATTTTATTTACACGCATTGCATTTTATTTACATGCATTGCATTTTATTCACACGCATTGCATTTTATTTACATTGCATTTTATTTACACGCATTGCATTTTATTTACACGCATTGCATTTTATTTACACGTATTGCATTTTATTTACACGCATTGCATTTTATTTACACGCATTGCATTTTATTTACATGCATTGCATTTTATTCACACGCATTGCATTTTATTTACATTGCATTTTATTTACACGCATTGCATTTTATTTACACGCATCGCATTTTATTTACACGCATTGCATTTTATTCACACGCATTGCATTTTATTTACATGCATTGCATTTTATTTACACGCATTGCATTTTATTTACATTGCATTTTATTTACACGCATTGCATTTTATTTACATTGCATTTTATTTACACGCATTGCATTTTATTTACACGCATATCATTTTCTTATATGCATTTCATTTACACGCATTGCATTTTATTTGTATCGAGTATCTTGTATCGCTATTTATGTATCTTTGCTTCATAAGTTTCATTAATTATATCTCATCTTATATGTACATAATTGATGCTACATTCTAAATAATTTATCGGTCTTAATGTACACTATACACTGTAAGAGATATTCATTATTTAACAATCAACTATCAAGACTTAATAATTTCAGAGTTAATTTCACTAAATACCAAAAGGTTTCCTATTTCTAAAGATAAATTTAATGTTCTACAAATTAAACGATGAATATTGATCTATTTGCAGCAGTACATTATTATTTATGTAGGCATAAACCTCTTATTAAATGCCACCTAATGTTTTTGAAGTAATCATTTAAATCATCCCAAGTAAATACACTAGTAATTGCTTTTGTGTTTACTAATAAAAAACACAAACATTTAGCTGTCAAATGTGCCTTAGTAGCGACACCTACCGGGCAAACTGCCAACTGTAGTCACCCCTGTGAATGTCTGGGCATTTTAGGCATTGCTTGTGTAGTAGTCATTGTGTAGTAGTCCTTTCTTGTGTAGTAGTCCTTTCTTGTGTAGTAGTCCTTGTGTAGTAGGAAAACTTTTAGTAGACAGACGGTCTATGACTCTATATCAACAAATGAAGATTATTTTAATTGCATTTTTTATCGTGAAACACAATTCCAGACATTAAAGTAGGGACATTTTGAAGGAAAAATATGATGAATGACGATTTGATTATCGTCATAAATAGACAACATTTTATAGTCTGAATCCGACGACTAATAATTATAATTATTATCCTACTTGGTATCCAAGATACCGACAAATATCATGGACACCAAGTAAAATATAAGTTGAATAACAATTAATTTATACTCTTTCTTATAAATTATGATCGAAAATGTGGAACCGTCCGATTAATCGGCACTTACCCTAATTTTTTATTCTAATTACTGTTTCTTAGTCAATGATTATACAATAATTATGTATTTCAATTTTAACTAATGATGATAGTTTCTTGGCTCACTGTTGAGATACAGTTAATCAGTATGTTAAGAACCTTTTTTTGTTTTATTGTTAGTACCTAGTATGCTATCTGAAATTAACAGATGTAGGGTAAGTTCCGAATTATCGGTCAGTACTACATCTTCGGACATATAAGAAAAAACAATATAAAAATTGTTATTATTAGATAGCACTGTGTAATAATAACAATTTTTATATTGTTTTTTCTTATATGACCGAAGATGTAGTACTGACCGATAATTTGGAACTTACCCTAATAATATTTAGTCTTGATAAATATTTATTAAACCATTAGGTATCATATTTTGAAAATATATTATATTTTGAGATTTATATTATTATATAAGTATTAAAATATTAATGTTATTAATTCAAGTGATGATTTGCTATAGAAAAGCATGATTACAATAATTTTAATTAATTCCCAATATAAAGAATAATTTTCATAATTATAAACCACTAATTTTTCGGACGATTGTAGTAAATTGAAATTAAATTCGATATGGAACTTGAGCATAAAAATCAGGTTTCATCTCAAGTTTTCAGTTCTTTTTTCTCCTTTTTTCGAATTATGCAAAATAGTCCAAGTTTTAGAACTCGAAACAATCGAAGATCTTCGTGGGACAACATTTCGAATTGAGAAATCTCACTTAAGCCTCGGATTGAAGTTCATCGACTCTAAATCCACACAGGAATGATGGGTATTGGTATCCATTGGTAATGGTGTTCTTTGGTAATGGTATTCTTTGGTAATGGTATTCATTGGTAATGGTATTCATTGGTAATGGTATTCATTGGTAATGGTATTTCTATTCTCTGGTAATGGTATTACTTGGTAATGGTATTCCCTGGTAATGGTATTGGTATTCCCTGATAATGGTATTACTTGGTGATGGTATTAGTATTCCCTGGTAATGGTGCTGGTATTCCCTGGTAATGGTATTTGCATTCATTTGTAATGGTGCTGGTGTTCCCATACGATGTGAGACTGGTATTCCCAGACAATATGATAGGAATATTCCCATAAGATCAGACTCTATGATGCTGTTCCAGTCTCTCTATGGCATGATTAACTTCAGTTGCATCTAACACAAACACACTGCTCAGGTAATTGCTTCTATTGCGCTCATATCCTTTCAATTTATTCTATGAATAGCTCATCAAAAATCATTGAAGGTATCCTATAGCAACCAATGCTTCTGCCCCACTTTTAATAATGTAGATTCTACCATGGCAACCTATTGGACCAGTGTACAGATAATTTAACAACGCTGCTAATGAGATAGCAAGGTAATTATTCACTGGCATATGCATTATCAATCTCATCAAGGGAATAATTATCTTGGTAGCCCACTTTAACCTTCTTGATAGCTAGGAAAGAAGAGAGCCTTACATATTTGCCTAATTAGGTCTTAGTGTGTCTTTCTCGGTGAGATCTACTGAGTAGGTAGGTAAGTGACAGAAACTCAAGAACTCGAGTGAAGATTCGAGTTCTTTTAAAATAACTTTAAGTAAACCATATAGAGCAGTGGTTCTTAAAGTATTTTTCTTGTGAGCATAATATTGCATTGAAATAGATTGAAAAGCTACAATTATGTATTTGACTACTCTGATGAATTAAACCCCAGGCACCTCCTATAAACAATCCAGGCCCCAAAAGGGTGCGGGGCACTCCACTTTAAGAATCACTAATCTAGATTGTTCAAGATTCTAGAACTATCTACATCTGGACTGTAGCTTTAATTGTCCTACCTGATGTTTACTGGCCTCTCCACCACGTTCTTTCTCCTGGTCATCCTGCTTTTATTTCCCCTTTGACTGGTCATTGGTCTCCATTTGGTGTCCAGCTTGCATGTCTCCCAGTGTCAATATTTGGCCTCTACTCGATAACCATTCGGTCACACATAAAATCCACTTTATTTCTTTGGTCACCATTTAGAAAAACTACTTAAAATGTCAAACAACCAGGTGACCAGTGATCGAAAACTGAGTATTGACCAGTGACTGAAAACTGAGTATTGACCAGTGACTGAAAACTGAGTATAGATCAGTGACTGAAAACTGAGTATTGACCAGTGACTGAAAACTGAGTATTGACCAGTGACTGAAAACTGAGTATTGACCAGTGACTGAAAACTGAGTATTGACCAGTGACTGAAAACTGAGTATTGACCAGTGACTGAAAACTGAGTATTAACCAGTGACTGAAAACTGAGTATTGATCAGTGACTGAAAACTGAGTATTGATCAGTGACTGAAAACTGAGTATTGACCAGTGACTGAAAACTGAGTATTGACCAGTGACTGAAAACATGCGACTTTATTTCGTTTATTTATTCACTCTTTTCTAATTATATTAAATATTTATTCACATAAATAATAAATACGAGGTAGGTTTCTTTTTTCAGTGCAATGATCGTTGCTAGGTTTATATTATTATATATCGAGTCTCTGTGACTGATATTAATATAAAGTAATGAAAGTTATCTGTTAGTGTGCAATGAAACTGACAAGAACCTGAACCTGCTATAAAATTTTACAACATTTTCATTTAATTTACTTGAAGTGAGATCATTTTGAAAAAAAAAACGATAGACGTGATATTTCTGACGACTGGTTTGTGAAATAAGATTGATTCTAAGGAAAAATCGTGAAATCATTTAGATTTCTAACGATAAAATCTTATTTATAGTTTCTCAGGAAAATTCCGTATTTTATAGTTTCTCATGAAAAACTTCGTATCTATTGTTTCTCGCTAAAAACCTTATCTATCATTTCTTACGCTAAATCCTTAGTTATCGTTCTCACGATAATTACATACTTATCGTTCTCACGATAACTCCATACTTATCGTTCTCACGATAATTTCATACTTATCGCTCACGATAATTCCATACTTATCGTTCTCACGATAACTCCATACTTATCGTTCTCACGATAATTCCATACTTATCGTTCTCACGATAATTTCATACTTATCGCTCACGATAATTGCATACTTATCGTTCTCACGATAATTCCATACTTATCGTTCTCACGATAATTCCCTACTTATCGTTCTCGCGATAAATCCATACTTATCGTTCTCACGATAATTCCATACTTATCGTTCTCACGATAATTCCCTACTTATCGTTCTCGCGATAAATCCATACTTATCGTTCTTACTATAATTCCATACTTATCATTCTCACGATAATTCCATACTTATCGTTCTCACGATAATTCCACACCTATCGTTCTCACGATAATTTCATACTTATCGTTCTCACGATAATTCCATACTTATCGCTCACGATAATTCCATACTTATCGTTCTCGCGATAATTCCATACTTATCGTTCTCACGATAATTCCCTACTTATCGTTCTCGCGATAAATCCATACTTATCGTTCTCACGATAATTCCATACTTATCGTTCTCACGATAATTCCATACTTATCGTTCTCACGATAATTCCATACCTATCGTTCTCACGATAATTACATACTTATCGTTCTCACGATAACTCCATACTTATCGTTCTCACGATAATTCCATGCTTATCGTTCTCACGATAACTCCATACTTATCATTATCACGATAATTCCATACTTATCGTTCTCACGATAATTCCACACCTATCGTTCTCACGATAATTTCATACTTATCGTTCTCACGATAATTCCATACTTATCGTTCTCACGATAATTCCATACTTATCATTATCACGATAATTCCATACTTATCGTTCTCACGATAATTCCACACCTATCGTTCTCACGATAATTTCATACTTATCGTTCTCACGATAATTCCATACTTATCGTTCTCATGATAATACCCTACTTATCGTTCTCACGATAATTCCATACTTATCGTTCTCGCGATAAATCCATACTTATCGTTCTCACGATAATTCCATACTTATCGTTCTCACGATAATTCCATACTGATCGTTCTCACGATAATTCCATACTGATCGTTCTCACGATAATTACATACTTATCGTTCTCACGATAATTCCATACTTATCGTTCTCACGATAATTCCATACTTATCGTTCTCACGATAATTCCATACTTATCGTTCTCACGATAATTCCATACTTATCGTTCTCACGATAATTCCATACTTATCGTTCTCACGATAATTCCATACTTATCGTTCTCACGATAATTCCCTACTTATCGTTCTTGCGATAATTCCAAACTTATCGTTCTCACGATAATTCCATACTTATCGTTCTCACGATAATTCCATACTTATCGTTCTCACGATAATTCTATACTTATCGTTCTCACGATAGTTCCAAACTTATCATTCTCACGATAATTCCATACTTATCATTCTCACGATAATTCCATACTTATCATTCTCACGATAATTCCATACTTATCGTTCTCACGATAATTCCATACTTATCATTCTCACGATAATTCCATACTTATCGTTCTCACGATAAATCCTTACCCCCTTTCTCACGCTAATCCAAGTCTCATCTCTCTCTCTCTCCCTGACGAATTGTCGCACAAAAATCTTCCTAATTTGGCTCCATTGTGCGTCACTTTTTCGGCAGTCGCCAAAAATGTTGATCATTAAGACTCATTTGAAGGAGACAAGAAATTGAAACTGTGAAGACTTGCTGCCTACTTGTGACTGATATGATTCTCCTTAAAGGTCCACGCTATGATAAATACTATCTTATTCCAGCAGTGTTCCACGCTATTATAAATACTATCTTATTCCAGCAATGGTCCACTCTATAACTCCTATCTTATCGAGCAATGGTCCACGCTATGATAAATTTTATCTTATTCCAGAAATGGTCCACACTATAACTCCTATCTTATCGAGCAATGGTCCACGCTATGATAAATCCTATCTTATTCCAGAAATGGTCCACGCTATAACTCCTATCTTATCGAGCAATGGTCCACGTTATGATAAATTTTATCTTATTCCAGAAATGGTCCACGCTATAACTCCTATGTTATCGAACAATGGTCCACGCTATGATAAATCATATTTTATTCGAGGAATGGTTCTCGTTATTCCTATTTTTTCGAGCACATTGGTCCGCTTTATGCTAAATCCTATCTTATTCGAGCAATGGTCCACGCTATGCTGAATCTCCTTACAAACATTATGATGATACATTCGAGATGATCCACATTTTATTACTTCCACTTTTAAAAGTGTTCGGCGCTATCACCACGATTTAACTTTAGTGATGGTCCATGTAGTCACCACTATCTCACTTTAGTGATGGTCCACAATATCACCAATATCTCACTTTAGTGATGATCCATGTAGTCATCATTATATCACTTTAGTGATGGTCCATGTAGTCGCCACTATCTGACTTTAGTGATGGTCCACAATATCACCAATATCTCACTTTAGTGATGGTCCACATTATCACCACTATTTCACTTTAGTGATGGTCCACATTATCACCACTATCTCACTTTAGTGATGGTCCACATTATCACCACTATCTCACTTTAGAGATGGTTCATGTAGTCGCCACTATCTAACTTTAGTGATGGTCCATGTAGTCACCACTATCTCACTTTAGTGATGGTCCATGTAGTCACCACTATCTCACTTTAGTGATGGTCCATATAGTCACCACTATCTCACTTTAGTGATGGTCCATGTAGTCACCACTATCTCATCTCTGGAGCTAATTTTTCTCACGAGAACATTCGTTACAGTGTTTACTCGATTACTTCCGTCGTTAATTATTCTGGCGGGTGATAAATTATGGTTCTAGCACCTTGTGCCACTGCAAAAACTCCTCTAAATCTCGCCAGCCTGACAGTTAACTCTCGCATCAATTGGATTGCTTGGGGCTTCAACGTTTTCTGAGGTCGAAATTGGAGCCACAACAATTTTGAGTTGCTGCTTTGAAAAGTTAATAATAGATTGTAAAAAGAAATGTGAGATGAGACAGATTTATCGCTAGTTACGCTGGTAAGAGATGAGGATTAGTATTGCTGACGCTATGCTTTCACTGACACAAAGTGACTGATGAGATTGCATTTATACTGCTGACGCGACAGTGCTGTAGCAATTCCACTGACACTGTTCTGTTGACGCGATAGTGCTGTAGCAATTCCACTGACACTGTTCTGTTGACGCGATTCTGGTGTAGCGATTCCACTGTTCTGTTGACGCGATGCTGGTGTAGCGATTCCACTGTTCTACTGACGCGATGCGGTTGTAGCGATTCCACTGACTCTTTTCTGTTGGCGCGATGCTGCCGAAACAATTCCACGGTTTTGCTGACGCGATGCTGTTGAAATGATTCCACTGACGCGTTTCTGCTGACGCGATGCTGCTGTTTTATTACCGTGTTTCTGCTGACGGCAGTTGCCAATAGTTCATTCGACTCGACAAGTAGAATCGGTGTGTGATAATGAGACTGTGATGTGGTGTCGATATGGGAGTTATTTATCACCTCGTGCTTTGTGTTCTATTGCTTTTTATCAGACAAACATTCAATCTCCAGTGATTTATTATGTTCTTTTCCTCTTTAGTTTGATTAACGAGTGTACGTTTTGTCATGGCTGCTATTGTCACAATGTCGTCAGAAGAATTATAGACACTTACTCTTATATTGCCATCGTATTTCAGTGCCAATGATGCTGAGCAACGATGTGTTACAATTCTACTTGATTAATACCTTCGCAGAATGCGGGAAGGTCATATTTTAGCTGTCGTTTATTTATTTATATATTTATTTATCATCTTGTTATTCGCTTAACTGAAAAAGTGTTGTACCAAATTGTCTGAAATTTGATGAAACGATTGGTCCATGTCCAGTGACCTGCTGCTAGAATTTTGGGAGTGACCTGGTCAAAGGTCAAGGTCATGGTCATTTGTAATTCAAAAAGTATTGAACCATATTGCATGAAACTTGGTGGGACGGTCGGTCAATATGCAAAAACCATTTGTTAGATTTTGGGAGTGATCGGTTCAAAGGTCAAAGATCAAGGTCAAGGCCATTTGTAACTCAATAACTCATAGAGTATTCAACCAAATTTTCTGAAATTTGATGGTACAATTGGTCAATGTCCACGAACCATTTGGTGGAAATTTGGGAGCGATTCGGTTAAAGGTCAAGGTCATATGTATCTCAATAACTCAAAAAGTATTCAACCAAATTTTCTGAAATTTGATGGTACAATTGGTCAATGTCCACGAACCATCTGGTAGGATTTTGGGAGCGATCCGGTCAAAGGTCAAGGTCATTTATAACTCAATAACTCAAAAAACTATCGAACCATATTGCATGAAATTTGGTGGGACAATTGGTTATTATCCAGTTAGCAGTCTATTAAATTTTGGGAGAGAACGAGTCAAAACGGTGGCGAAGATTTGCGCTCTACCGATTGCACATAATCTAGTTATCTATGTTGATAATAAGCCTCTTTCCTCGATGATTTTTAACGATGTTTGTCAAGGAATATAACTATTCTATGATCATTACTGATACTTTACTATAATCATCGTTATTTCAAGATCAGTAACGATCTCTTACCGATAAGAACATACATTTTTTTAGCAAAATTGCTTAAATGTAATTACTGATAATCATCTAAATGTAATCTCCGATACTCACCGATGAGTACCTACAGGTAATTACCGATATTCACCGATAAGTATCGTTGCTGCTCATTAATATCGTGGCCAATACCCTCGCCATCAATTGCTAACTCGAAATGGCTCATCAATTATTAATGGATTAATCTCTTTGAATATCACGTTAGGAATTAATGAATTATAATGATATTGTTTGTATTTCATACATACGTTACGCCTTTCAGAAAACAAGACGAAGAAAAGTTTTATGCTTGATGTTGTTTGTTATTCATGAATGTTAAATTTGTATTTATTTCTCTTACAATTAGTCATTGTAAATAAAGTTGACAGTGAAGGGTTGAAACAACCACCAATAGTTGTAAATAAAGTGCACAGTGAAGGGCTAAAACAACCACCAATAGTTGTAAATAAAGTGTATAGTGAAGGGTTGAAACAACCACCAATAGTTGTAAATAAAGTGCACAGAGAAGAGTTAAAACAACCACCAATAGTTGTATATAAAGTGCACAGTGAAGGGTTCAAACAACCACCAATAGTTGTAAATAAAGTGCACAGTGAAGGGCTAAAACAACCACCAATAGTTGTAAATAAAGTGAACAGTAAAGGGCTAGTGCCCAGTAAGGGTTACAACAACAACAACCACCAGCTGTTGTTAGTCCTATCAGATTAGAGTTCAGTTCATTTCACTTTAGTCTCACAATCTTGTTTGTAGGAGAGTGTTGACAGCCTCAAGAAAAGCAAATACCTACAGCACCTCTTTGATGAGGGGGGGGGGGGGGGGGGGTGCAGGGGTGTAGTCTATGCTGTGAGTGAAAGATCTTCGTGAGCACTATTTATTAGATCTTCACAGTTGTGTTCAGGTACATCGGTGGTGTACCTTGTGATAGGTGATCTATGAGATATTTTGAAAGAACAGTGATTCCAGTTTTGTTATATTTTATTTTGAAAGAAACCTGTGATTCTAAATTTAATATAATATATTTTGAAAGAAACCTGTGATTCCAAATTAATTATTTTAAAATACTTATATGTATGTACATGAAATAAAGGCTTACTCTGGATATAATATTTAATTTATATTTTAACATGTCAGTTTCTTGTTTAATTCATGCTGTAAAAGATAAACTTATTAATATGTGACCCTTGTATTTTTATAGTAGATTTGGCTTCAAATCGATATAGTAAGAGCAATCATGTGTAAAATTAAACTCAAATTCAACCTATAAAAGATATAATTAACAATTTCCTATTATAAATATTTTATTATAAAAGGGACAATCATATATTGAATGTATTGTGTTATTTGTACTATGAATTGACAAGAAAAGTAATAGAATAACCAAGAAATTGTCTATCTTTTTCAATTGAATGTATAGTGTATCATTTACGACCACATGCTTCTTATTATATAGCAATAACCATAATGTTATCTCCATGGTGATCATATATCTCTGGCATTGGTGTACTACCTTATACTACCTATTGGTATTATATCAGTTACCTATTATATCAGTTACCTATTATATCAGTTACCTATTATATCAGTTACCTATTATATCAGTTACCTATTATATCAGTTACCTATTATATCAGTTACCTATTATATCAGTTACCTATTATATCAGTTACCTATTATATCAGTTACCTATTATATCAGTTACCTATTATATCAGTTACCTATTATATCAGTTACCTATTATATCAGTTACCTATTATATCAGTTACCTATTATATCAGTTACCTATTATATCAGTTACCTATTATATCAGTTACCTATTATATCAGTTACCTATTATATCAGTTACCTATTATATCAGTTACCTATTATATCAGTTACCTATTATATCAGTTACCTATTATATCAGTTACCTATTATATCAGTTACCTATTATATCAGTTACCTATTATATCAGTTACCTATTATATCAGTTACCTATTATATCAGTTACCTATTATATCAGTTACCTATTATATCAGTTACCTATTATATCAGTTACCTATTATATCAGTTACCTATTATATCAGTTACCTATTATATCAGTTACCTATTATATCAGTTACCTATTATATCAGTTACCTATTATATCAGTTACCTATTATATCAGTTACCTATTATATCAGTTACCTATTATATCAGTTACCTATTATATCAGTTACCTATTATATCAGTTACCTATTATATCAGTTACCTATTATATCAGTTACCTATTATATCAGTTACCTATTATATCAGTTACCTATTATATCAGTTACCTATTATATCAGTTACCTATTATATCAGTTACCTATTATATCAGTTACCTATTATATCAGTTACCTATTATATCAGTTACCTATTATATCAGTTACCTATTATATCAGTTACCTATTATATCAGTTACCTATTATATCAGTTACCTATTATATCAGTTACCTATTATATCAGTTACCTATTATATCAGTTACCTATTATATCAGTTACCTATTATATCAGTTACCTATTATATCAGTTACCTATTATATCAGTTACCTATTATATCAGTTACCTATTATATCAGTTACCTATTATATCAGTTACCTATTATATCAGTTACCTATTATATCAGTTACCTATTATATCAGTTACCTATTATATCAGTTACCTATTATATCAGTTACCTATTATATCAGTTACCTATTATATCAGTTACCTATTATATCAGTTACCTATTATATCAGTTACCTATTATATCAGTTACCTATTATATCAGTTACCTATTATATCAGTTACCTATTATATCAGTTACCTATTATATCAGTTACCTATTATATCAGTTACCTATTATATCAGTTACCTATTATATCAGTTACCTATTATATCAGTTACCTATTATATCAGTTACCTATTATATCAGTTACCTATTATATCAGTTACCTATTATATCAGTTACCTATTATATCAGTTACCTATTATATCAGTTACCTATTATATCAGTTACCTATTATATCAGTTACCTATTATATCAGTTACCTATTATATCAGTTACCTATTATATCAGTTACCTATTATATCAGTTACCTATTATATCAGTTACCTATTATATCAGTTACCTATTATATCAGTTACCTATTATATCAGTTACCTATTATATCAGTTACCTATTATATCAGTTACCTATTATATCAGTTACCTATTATATCAGTTACCTATTATATCAGTTACCTATTATATCAGTTACCTATTATATCAGTTACCTATTATATCAGTTACCTATTATATCAGTTACCTATTATATCAGTTACCTATTATATCAGTTACCTATTATATCAGTAACCTATTATATCAGTTACCTATTATATCAGTTACCTATTATATCAGTTACCTATTATATCAGTTACCTATTATATCAGTTACCTATTATATCAGTTACCTATTATATCAGTTACCTATTATATCAGTTACCTATTATATCAGTTACCTATTATATCAGTTACCTATTATATCAGTTACCTATTATATCAGTTACCTATTATATCAGTTACCTATTATATCAGTAACCTATTATATCAGTTACCTATTATATCAGTTACCTATTATATCAGTTACCTATTATATCAGTTACCTATTATATCAGTTACCTATTACGTATATCAGTTACCTATTACGTATATCAGTTACCTATTACGTATATCAGTTACCTATTACGTATATCAGTTACCTATTATATCAGTTACCTATTATATCAGTTACCTATTATATCAGTAACCTATTATATCAGTAACCTATTATATCAGTAACCTATTATATCAGTTACCTATTATATCAGTTACCTATTATATCAGTTACCTATTATATCAGTTACCTATTACGTATATCAGTTACCTATTACGTATATCAGTTACCTATTACGTATATCAGTTACCTATTATATCAGTTACCTATTATATCAGTTACCTATTATATCAGTTACCTATTATATCAGTTACCTATTACGTATATCAGTTACCTATTACGTATATCAGTTACCTATTATATCAGTTACCTATTATATCAGTTACCTATTACGTATATCAGTTACCTATTACGTATATCAGTTACCTATTATATCAGTTACTTATTATATCAGTTACCTATTATATCAGTTACTTATTATATCAGTTACCTATTACGTATATCAGTTACCTATTATATCAGTTACCTATTATATCAGTTACCTATTACGTATATCAGTTACCTATTACGTATATCAGTTACCTATGACGTATATCAGTTACCTATTATATCAGTTACCTATTATATCAGTTACCTATTATATCAGTTACCTATTATATCAGTTACCTATTATGTCAGTTACCTATTATATCAGTTACCTATTATATCAGTTACCTATTATATCAGTTACCTATTATATCAGTTACCTATTATATCAGTTATCTATTCTTGTCTAATGTAAAAGTTGTAATAATTTCCATTTATATAATGTGTTAACTGGATAGATTTAATCTGATAGTACATCATCACAGTGACTCTTTCCTCTGATAGTACATCATCTCAGTGACTCTTTTCTCTGATAGTACATCATCACAGTGACTCTTTTCTCTGATAGTACATCATCTCAGTGACTCTTTTCTCTGATAGTACATCATCTCAGTGACTCTTTTCTCTGATAGTACATCATCACAGTGACTCTTTTCTCTGATAGTACATCATCTCAGTGACTCTTTTCTCTGATAGTACATCATCACAGTGACTCTTTTCTCTGATAGTACATCATCTCAGTGACTCTTTTCTCTGATAGTACATCATCACAGTGACTCTTTTCTCTGATAGTACATCATCTCAGTGACTCTTTTCTCTGATAGTACATCATCTCAGTGACTCTTTTCTCTGATAGTACATCATCACAGTGACTCTTTTCTCTGATAGTACATCATCTCAGTGACTCTTTTCTCTGATAGTACATCATCTCAGTGACTCTTTTCTCTGATAGTACATCATCACAGTGACTCTTTTCTCTGATAGTACATCATCACAGTGACTCTTTTCTCTGATAGTACATCATCACAGTGACTCTTTTCTCTGATAGTACATCATCACAGTGACTCTTTTCTCTGATAGTACATCATCACAGTGACTCTTTTCTCTGATAGTACATCATCACAGTGACTCTTTTCTCTGATAGTACATCATCACAGTGACTCTTTTCTCTGATAGTACATCATCACAGTGACTCTTTTCTCTGATAGTACATCATCACAGTGACTCTTTTCTCTGATAGTACATCATCACAGTGACTCTTTTCTGATAGTACATCTCACAGTGACTCTTTTC
>CANNZV010000840.1:56973-269280 GCA_947561585.1 Caprella mutica | reverse complement strand
CATCACAGTGACTCTTTTCTCTGATAGTACACCATCACAGTGACTCTTTTCTCTGATAATACATCATCACAGTGACTCTTTTCTCTGATAGTACATCATCACAGTGACTCTTTTCTCTGATAGTACATCATCACAGTGATTCTTTTCTCTGATAGTACATCATCACAGTGACTCTTTTCTCTGATAGTACATCATCACAGTGACTCTTTTCTCTGATAGTACATCATCACAGTGACTCTTTTCTCTGATAGTACATCATCACAGTGACTCTTTTCTCTGATAGTACATCATCACAGTGACTCTTTTCTCTGATAGTACATCATCACAGTGACTCTTTTCTCCGATAGTACATCATCACAGTGACTCTTTTTTCTGATAGTACATCGTCACAGTGACTCTTTTTTCTGGTAGTACCTCATCACAGTGACTCTTTTCTCTGATAGTACATCATCACAGTGACTCTTTTCTCTGATAGTACATCATCACAGTGACTCTTTTTCTGATAGTACATCGTCACAGTGACTCTTTTCTCTGATAGTACATCATCACAGTGACTCCTTTTTCTGATAGTACATCGTCACAGTGACTCTTTTTTCTGGTAGTACATCATCACAGTGACTCATTTTTCTGATAGTACATCATCACAGTGACTCTCTTCTCTGATAGTACATCATCACAGTGACTCCTTTTTCTGATAGTACATCGTCACAGTGACTCTTTTTTCTGGTAGTACATCATCACAGTGACTCTTTTCTCTGATAGTACACCATCACAGTGACTCTTTTCTCTGATAGTACATCATCACAGTCACTCTTTTCTCTGATAGTACTTCATCACAGTCACTCTTTTCTCTGATAGTACACCATCACAGTGACTCTTTTCTCTGATAGTGGACCATCACAGTGACTCTTTTCTCTGATAGTACATCATCACAGTGACTATTTTCTCTGATAGTACATCATCACAGTGACTCTTTTCTCTGATAGTATACCATCACAGTGACTCTTTTCTCTGATAGTACATCATCACAGTCACTCTTTTCTCTGATAGTACTTCATCACAGTCACTCTTTTCTCTGATAGTACACCATCACAGTGACTCTTTTCTCTGATAGTGGACCATCACAGTGACTCTTTACTCTGATAGTACATCATCACAGTGACTCTTTTCTCTGATAGTACATCATCTCAGTGACTCTTTTCTCTGATAGTACATCATCACAGTGACTCTTTTCTCTGATAGTACATCATCACAGTGACTCTTTTCTCTGATAGTACACCGTCACTCTTTTCTTTATGTTAGTCACATTCATTGCAGGGTTTCTCCTCTCCAATTTAGTGTATAATCTCCCCAGCAAGGTTGTCCTCTCCGTCCTACTCCCTCAGCTCATTTGTTTACATCGCGTCAGGGGGCGTAACTGCCTAAAGTTATTCCGTAGCACTTTTACAGGTGAGGTAATTCATGAGGAGTAGTGGAGAGTGTGGAATAAGATACATACTTACAATAAGAAACATCTAACAACGAGTAATGATACTTACCTACCAGAAATAATTTCAATTTTTTAGACACCTACTAGAAACACCAACCATTTGGTACATTACTACCAGAAACACCAACTATTTGGTACACTAATTTAGATTCAGAAATACCTGACGGATAATGGTGGCATCGATCTGATGAGAAAAAAAAGATTTATTTTATTTTATTGAAATTTGTTTATTTTTATTCAAACGCATTTTTTTGAAATGTTGTCTAGGAAGAAATATATCGATAGGAGAATTTATTAAAGTATCATATAAAATTAAACAGGGACCCTCTTAATCTACTAAGGCCCCACTATAACTTTCTCTACATCACTATAATCAAGTGCCGTCCGAAGTAGTGTTTGAATTCCTCTTTTGGTATTCGAAAGAGGCATTTTTGAATAAGGCATTTTCGAATAAGGCATTTCTTGCTGGTGATTAACAGCGACAGGGTATTGTCTCAACTTTCTGCAGTTTATTGGATTGCATAATAACTCTCTTATCTCTACAGTGCAGACTTCCTCCCGCCTTAACCCCCTATCGCCCTTATCATTATATTTAGACACTTAAATGAGTATGAGAACCTGGCTACTGGACGCTAAATGGTTAATAGCTCTAAGATATAATTACTGAGGGTTATAGAATTGATAGGTGATTATAGTAGATTATAGTAGAAGATCTACTTTGATTAGAGAGAGCCATCAAATGGTGACATATCATGTATACCAATTAAATGATTATTGAAAACATTTCAATAATCAGTTTTTAGTAAAATTCAGTTAACTGATTTAATTTTAAAATATTAGGTACATTTTATAGATCGGTTAAATAATTATTTATGCGAATCATTAGTTTGATCCATTTAATAGGTTGAAGAGTCAACACCATTTAAATGATCAATAGCTTTCATATAATCAATACCTGTTCAATCCATTAAACCTGTTCAATCCATTAAACCTGTTCAATGCATTAAATCTGTTCAATGCATTAAAGTTGCTCCATTCTGCAAGTCGTTCAGATTATCCGAATGCAATGAAGTCTCCCTAAAGGGGTAATTGGCATCGATAATGGCGAGGCCTTTGCGTCTGTATTCCCTCCACTGAACAGTAATAACGAGCGAGAAAAACCATCGCAAATGCCAAGAAAAATACCCACCAATTTGGATTGAGCGAAACTGTGCCAGAAAAATATTTTCGCTTTAATATTTGATAGTCGCTTTTATATTCTCTTTTGGGTAATACTAGTGTACACGTGCCGTCCAATATTTTTAATATATCAATTATATGGATACTTAATTATTCTCTTTTCTATTGAATATTAATTTTAAAATTCCTGACATCATTGATATCTAAGATTGATCTTAGTTCTTCTACTATTAATAATTATATACACATTATTAATCACGATTAAATGAAAGTGTTGCAAAAAATAGTTTAAACACTACACTTTTTTGTAACTTTAAATATTGATATGAGTTTCATTATGCTGGTATTTGTAAATAGTTCATTTTTGCAACACAATTATACATTTTTCATTGTATTACATTTATTTGCTATTTAGGTAAAATGCGTGACTTAAATGATTTTGAAAAAGGGCAAATTGTGTTTGTGTTCACATAAGCCAGGACCTTCGATCATCAATACCGATAAACGTTTTTTTTTCGAGAAATACCATATCGATGGCGATGACACAATTCGAAAAACAGGGAAACACCTCCCACAATAAAAGGTCATTAAATTGCATTTTTTTGAAGAAAAACAGTGAACTACGGCGACTAAGGTATGTGTTGTGTCGAGTTGAATCAGCATCTAAGAAATCCAGTTTCTACGAAAACCGTTCGTTATGAGCTCCATATAAGGCTGAAGGAGATTCAATTCCATTTTAAATGAAGTTTCTCCAAATTTAACAAGCGTTCCAATTATTTTATCCACCTTCTGATGGGAAATAGGTGACATTCGATATTCGGTTTCAGTGGTAGTGAAGCAGATATAAATAGATTAATCGGTTTAAATTCCCAATAGTGGATTTGCTTTAAATAAACAAACCTAATTCCCTTTGATCCTTTTCTATCAGTTCAAAAAGCACTCGCATCTAGCGAGACATGGAAACACATTCCGATCTTTATCTCTGTGGTACTGTGTTGCAAAATCATTTACATGAGTTGCCAATATATATTCTGTTTATTTTGCTAACTCTTTTCTTATAGAATGGCAGTTCATGGCAATTATTTCTCCAGATAAATGTTATTATTATTATTGTTGCAATTGAAAAAAAGAAACATGAGAGATTTCTCTTGGAAATAATAACAAATGGTAAATTTACAAAACTGGCTACACGTTGCAACTGCTTCTCAAGAGGTTGAACTCGCTATATTTTGATGTATTACTTCATCTAGATATTGTGACATATGGCAACTCTTTCCTCTGGAATGATGAAATAGGGTACCTGATTTTCATTTTTTTTTGTAATTATCAACCGCTTCCCTTTAAAATGGTGACATGTGGAAACTGTTCTCCCATCAAACGACATTACATGGCTACTCTTTCCTACACCAGTAGAATCAAAATGTAAAATTTTCTACCCAAAGTAAATATATTGCAACCACATTTATTCAGAAAATTGCCACATTTGACAATATTGCTCTCTATGCAATGACGACACATGGCATTTTTATCTTCCAAGAACGGCGACATATGGCAACTATTGGGCATGAGAATGGCACCAGATGTCGACTGATTTACAATCCCGAGAGTGTCATAAGAATGCTCTGAATAAAAACAAGGTGTTCATAAAATTTGCTTTTATTGATATTGCATAGACTCGATCAATGGAATGCAGTAGTGTAGGACTGTGGCATTGCATATGCAATTATTTGGCTGCTCATAGCTATCATTTGTTCGCATTATGGCTCTGGAATATTGCAAATTATAGGTAAACGGATTATCCTCAGGGGGATTTAGCTAAAGTGGATGTCATCTTTAGATTTCATTAATGATTAGGGTAAGTTCCTATTTATCGGATGGTTTCTCATTTTCAATCATATAAAAATTTGTATAAATATTATAATTTTTTTCGTTACATGCAGATATCATTGCTACTTAAATAAAAACGAGTTAAATTATAATTTTTTTATATGATTGAAAATATTAATCTGTCCGATTATTCGAAACTTAGCCTACATAAATTAACATTACAATCTACTTTCTCTACTTTTATCTGTGTACATTTCTCTATCCTTATCATCTTCATTTGATATTCATTATACATTTGTTATTTTTAACCTCGAGTGGTCCTCTTGAAACTCCACTGCACGATAAAAGCAGTTTAAATCTACTTCCGAGCGTGCAAGTTCAAATTGAAGTGGAGGCTTCCCCGTCCTTACTATTTATATATAAGAGCTCCTCTCTCTCTGTATGCAGTGCTGTTTTTTGCCTGGAAATGTTGAGCTGCTCCCTAACGATGTCCATTAGTTAGAGCATTGACAGCTGTATTGGCAAAGCTTAGAGAAATAAATCGTAAGAACTTGCCTCAAAAGTTCTCTTCGTGATCTTGAATACATTGCCACTCGATTCCCAGATTAGTGGGATTTTTGTGTTCGTTCTCAGAGAGTTTCAACGACTTGGATGGAGTATTTATAGTTTTTTTTTATTAATAATCCACTGAATGATTCATTTTGAGTACTGATTGTTTTTCTTCATTGTTTGTTTTAAATTTATCATACAACTTAATCATCCCCAATAAATAGTTTCCTTGTTTTTATTTGACTGTTTGTCTTTGGTTTTTCTCGTTCTAAATAATACTCAGAAAATCCCAAAATGATGAAAAATTGGAAATTAATGAAAAATGCGAAAAAACTGAGAAAACAAAAATCTGAAATTCCGGAATAAAAAGAAAATGCGGAAAATCATAATCTGGAAATAACTAAAAATTCGGAAAAAATTGGAAATCCAAAAAAAAAACTCCTAAAAATTGAACATCTGAAAATTCGAAAAACTGGAAATATCGAAAATCCAAGAAAATGAAAATCCTAGAATCTGAAAACTGAAACTGAAAAAATTTAAACCTGGAAAATCGAAATTTTGGGAAACAGCAAAACAGAAAACCCGGCGGAAAATCGAAAATGTATAAAAACGGAAAATAGAAAAATCAGGAGATAATCGGAAGACAGAAAATATCGCTTAACTTTTTTTAAATTCAAATTAATCATTAACTCAAGATTGGAGATGTAAAGTATTAATATACTAGTGTATTACTCGTCAAAAATAACGGGAAAAGTTCACTGTAATTAATGTTTATCCTATAAATAGATTTTTTTTGAAATAATCATCATCTTGTCATATAGGGGACATTTCTCAATTCGTAATAAAATGCTGAATATAATACAGTTAAATCAGATGAATACATTATCATATAAGATTGTTTCGACTGACTCCATTAACTCCATCATATTATCATCTGCATGATTCCTTCCAATCGTTTGGGAGCCTTCAAGCGCTACATTATTATCATGGGGAGGTGATAATGACACTATTACTAGTTAATGTACTCTGTCAACAACCTAATCACCCTATTAAGCCAAAGTTACTCTTTCTCAAAAGATAACAGTGATAGGGATAAGTGAGCTGTTCAGAGAGTCGCCAAAGACTAGGCACATTGAATAGGTAATTAGTTTGCTAAAAGGGAGATATTCTACTTTAAATCTTGTCTGGTATCTACTTTAAATCTTGTCTGGTATCTACTTTAAATCTTGTCTGGTATCTACTTTAAATCTTGTCTGGTATCTACTTTAAATCTTGTCTGGTATCTACTTTAAATCTTGTCTGGTATCTACTTTAAATCTTGTCTGGTATCTATTTTAAATCTTGTCTGGTATCTACTTTAAATCTTGTCTGGTATCTACTTTAAATCTTGTCTGGTATCTATTTTAAATCTTGTCTGGTATCTACTTTAAATCTTGTCTGGTATCTACTTTAAATCTTGTCTGGTATCTACTTTAAATCTTGTCTGGTGCATTGGTTAGTGGTATCAATAATACCACTATTGTGCGTCATACCTAGAAAATTGTATTTTTTTAGTATTTTTTTCATAAAAATCTAATTAATCACGATGTTCATTTCATTTAACGTGTCCTATAAATTTATAAACATTATTGTCCTATAAATTTATAAACATTATTCTCCTATAAATTTATAAACATTATTCTCCTATAAATTTATAAACATTATTCTCCTATAAATTTATAAACATTATTGTCCTATAAATTTATAAACATTATTGTCCTATAAATTTATAAACATTATTGTCCTATAAATTTATAAACATTATTGTCCTAAAAATTTATAAACATTATTGTCTTATAAATTTGTAGTGTTCCATGACACATAAGTGCTATTAATAATCAGTTGGTTAAATTTTGACGCCCTAGATCTAGATTTGTGTTATCTCTTTGCTAAAAAGTCATCCCATGGCTACAGCGTTGTCCTATGATGACACTTCACAATAGTTTTCTTCCTTCTCTCCCCTCAACGTCAACTTCTCACCATCAATTATCGCCTCTGGATGGGTGAAGAGATGATCAACGACAGGCCAATTTCTTCTCGTAAAGAAGCCATCGTTATGCTCACCTCTCAATCGTCAGAATTGGATAGGTACTGATAATTAATGAGTACCGAGATTATTACTGATCAACATGAGAAATATTTTTAGAGAGTTATCATAGACTAATGAATTTTCTATTTCAAAGACTGTTATTGAATTTTGAAACGTGTTTCATTTTGTGGTGAATGAACGTATTCATATGTTCTGTATTTAAAATGAATTCCATTGTGCGGAATGCACAAAGCATCATTTGCCAGTGACTGCTCACTGAAAGGCAGCTCTTGATTACCTGCAGAGGCATGTTAACAAGGGCAATGGAACTGTGAATTCTCTCATCTCATACACATGTTGACACAAGACTCCTTGTAGCTACATTCCTCATCCAATTTGAGTCTTTGTGGCGCCCTCTGTCAATACACTCTGGCATGCACCAAGGATACGTTAGTAGGTATAAAGGATGCATTAGCAGGCACGTATCAAGGATACGTTAGGAAGCACGTATCAAGGATACGTTAGCAGACACTTATCAAGGATACGTTAGCAGGCACGTACCAAAAATACGTTAGGATACACGTATCAAGAATATGTTATAGTAAGCTTGTATTAAGCATACATTAACAAGCACGTACTAAGAATATTACACTGCCTGCTGATGACCTTATTAATTAATTGTAGTCCTTTTGATCTGAGGGTTTGACTGCACTGTACACACGGTGATATTTCTTGGTATGTGTTTTGAGTGAAGTGCCCACATATTTATAGCATTCAGATGGAATAGAAGAGGTCAAGATTTAAATAATTATAGGTGAGAATTCTTTTCCTCGATCGTAATAAAAGACAGAATATTTATTTAAGAGATATATTTAACACTAAAATAAACAACTAATTCAATTCCCCAGATAAGTCTCTTACTTTATAGTTTCTGCTAACTACATATATTTAACTAATTATGTTACCACTTCACTCAAAAGCATCTGACAATCTTGAACGATGGTTTGAAGAGTGAAAATTAATTCAATTTCAGCGGCTGACTAAGAGATTTACCTTAACATTTAATTAAATTATCTAAACGACAGGTGAGGCAAATATACCTACGGTAGTTACTTCCCTTAGTCTCATGTCATCGTTAAATGTAACTGTACGAGCTTTGCTGCAATTGTAGTGCCTGGGATTAAGTAGGACATTACTCACAAATATTACAACATGACAGTTTTATGTGATCTGCAGATTGTCCTGTTTTGCCAACACTTTCATAACAAACAACATTTAAATGAAGGTAGGCTGGTAGGTGATACAGTGCTGTAAGTGCTGGACTAGAACAATGATGTCCACAACAATCCAGTACCGTAAGTGCTGGATTAATGCAATAATGTTGTCCAAAACAATCCAGTACTTTAAATGATGGACTAGAACAGTCATCCCTCAATCCAGTACCGTAAGTGATGAACTAATGCAATAATGATGTCCAAAACAATCCAGTACTGTAAGTGCTGGACTAACGCAATAATGTCCATGACAACCCAGTACTGTTATAGGGTAATTAAACAATTACCTTATGCCTAGATTTCATCACGAAATTGCGGGTAAATAATAATAACTGTAACTATAATCGTTACAAAATATATTCACTGTATAGAAATCAGTCTTGTATAGAAAATTAGTTTCCATTCATGATAGATAACAATTACCTAGTTCAATTTATTCATATTTGTGAGGACTTAATATCCGGCAATTGGCTCGCTATTAACATCATAGCAAATGAAACCATTGAAATATCCTCATATAATCCACTTTAATCGCTTAGTTTGTTTGCGTGTGGGGCTCATAACGACATTTTGAGTCCCTCCATTCTTTTGCCGTCTGTAAAGCTCTATTAAAGGTCCTATTGTCCCTTCTCAACAGCCAAATTGACTTGCTAATGGAATTTTCTGACCTGCCTATCATTGCTCAGGGCGAATGAAGTGCTAATTGCTCCTAGGAATCGAGCAAAACTCAGCCAATTCAGGATACCATATTTCGCATTTAATGGTCGGCTTGGAATTCGAGTCGCACGGCCTTCATAGATACATTGTAGAAGCTTCGTGTGAAATAGCAGCGATGGAAGTGTGTAAAAAAATCTAATTTAATCAGGATGTTCATTCCATTTAACGTGTGCAGAAGAGCAGCGAAGCGTGGCCCGTACATTCTTATCTTTCCGCTAGAATAACCCTAACGAGCGCCAGTGATAAAATAAAAGCCACTGCCTGAACAGAGTATACAGACACAGTTTTTGACTGATGTGTTATGGTCTGAGAGTGCCTGATATGTCATGCAAGCATTTGCTAAAGCATTCTCCTCACTCAAGACAACTGGTATTCACCTTTGTTATTCTCGGGTAGAGGTTTGCGGATACAAAGGCATGCATATCTCCATAAATTACCATCCTTCCAGAGAGAGATTCCAGCAAGAGAGAGGCACTGCTAGTGAGAAGTGACTTTTCTTTTATTTGCTTTGTGTGTAAAGTGGATCCTGATTATTTTGAAGGAGGTATTTGAAAGTACGTATTTTAGATATAGATAATTTCTATTTTTAACTGTATAATCGAAAAATAACAAATAAATCGTTCATGATAATATTTAATGAAATAAACGAATTACAACCGACTGACCCACATTTCTAATTCGATTTGAGTGTCTGTCTTTCCTCAGTGAAAGGGCTCTACTTTGGCAGCTGCACAACTCCAGTTTAGTGATCCTATAAAAACGAATATTCATACAAACTGCCTAGGGCTTTTTCTCTGTCGTTCTTCCCATTTGATGTGATGGGCTTTATTGGCAACCTCAAATATTACTGTAAGAGCTTCGAGCCAAAGAACATCTATTGTTGAGAAAAATTGGCGACACTTGGAAACTGATTCATTTGAGTGGCTATACCTGACAACCGTTACCCCTGAAATATGGTGGTACTTGGTAACTGCTCCACTGGAAGTGATGAGACAGAAACTTTGCTTCCTAAAAATGACTGCATGACAACTGTTTCTCTTGAAGATGAAAACACATGGCAACTATTGGAATTGCGAGACATGGCAACTGTAACTATTGAGTATTGCGAAACATTGCAACTGTAACCAATGAGTATTGCGAGACATAGCAACTGTTTCTCTTGAGAATAACGACATGTGGCAACCGTTACACAGAGCAACATGTATTGAATAGCAACATCTAGCAACTGTTCCTCCAATGAGATTGGTGACATCTAGAAACTGTTCCTCAAATGAATATGGCGACATCTGGAAACTGTTCCTCAAATGATTATGGCGACATCTGGTAACGGTTCTTTCAATGATTATGGCGACATCTAGTAACTGTTTTAACTGAGAATGCCAAGATATTGAAACTCTTTCTTTATAGCGAATGACATGACACTATAAATTTATCTTACATTGAATAGAATCAAGAGATATAACTCAACCTTATGGTAATCTCTTTCACTATAAATTTTCAGTGCAGTCGTCTGTGGATCATTTTTTTCCATTTGTCATAATAAATTATTCCCTTCCGATCTAGCGATTTGGTTCCTCTTTGGCATTCTCATCGTTGCCAATATATTTTAGCTGATGGTTTGCGGCAAATTGCCTCCAGTGCTATCAAAGAGCTGCCTAATGATATACTTAAAGTTTCCTCACTGATGATGGAGGCTGAGTTTTTACTCCACGAGTAGTATAATATTCCTCGAGTATGGAAGTTAATGGAACAAGAGGCCACGATTCTCTAAACTTACAAATAGACTTCAGAATATTATCAAACTCGTGTAAGGCTGCAATTGTGATATTCGGTTTTATTGAATTGTATGATATATAATTAGTATATCGACTTTTTTAATTAATTAGAAAACTGCAAAGTACATTATTTAGAATTAATTGTTGTATCAAACTTATATTGTTCGATGTTTTATATCTTATAAATACATTCGTGTTTCCTATTTTATGAGGATAATAAACTCTGCTCGTAAACTTGTCTCAGATTAATGATAGTAATTAACCTCATTGATTGCAATAATACTAATTAGTAACATACAATGCATTGGTGTATAAATGTAGTTAGCAAATTAATTCTTACAACCTTGATTAATTTTCATCAAACATTTTATAGCCTGTCGGATAAAACTCACATTGTGAGAAAATTATTCCTGAATATACGTATTGTAGACAGAAAAAATGAAATTTTATTGTGCTGAAGTTATTATCCCTTTTATTTTCCATTAGTTTGAATTGGTTTTCAACTTATTAACATAATGGCCTTTTCATAGTTTTTAAAACCCGTATATTTAGTTTCTGTAACTAGAAAAACATTTTTCTGTTTTACTTTGAAACGTTCGAATAATTTGCATATTCAAATTAATTATTCATTGAGTTCGATATACCAAACAAATTAGAATCCATTTCAAAATTAATTTCAATTAGCGAATTGCGTATCGCCATTTATTCAACCTATTCTAAAAACTCCACAGCATATTTCGCTTTGAGAACTCCATTCCCAGATTTCATTGGAATATCGAACAGGAATATTCCAAGAACATAAAATCCCTAATGACTAATGATACGAATAAGAAGCTTTGCTCTGTTCGAATTTTCTTCGCAACTCGCCAGCACGGGTGAACTTTGAGCTAAAAATGGTTATGAAAAATGAGTTAAAGTTTGCCATAAGTTAGTTGGCAAGTTGTGCACCAGCTGATTATGTCATAGATGGCTAATTTGAAATGTAATGAGCCTAGAGTTGAGAAGAGATCTTTTCAGTGTCACAGACTGACGAGAAGTGATAGAGAGGGATGGAGAAAAAGTTAAAGAAGATTTCCATGGGGGTTCATTGGTGTAGTTTTTGGACTAGAGTGAGGTGTGTTAACTTATTTGAACTGGTTGAAAGGATTAAAATAATTGTCTTTGTTATATAATATTGTTTTGTGGTTTTGGGACTAATAGCCTAATTAGCACTCTGGGATAAATATAGGACAGGTACTCTAATTAATGAGCAATATCAGGTAAGTACACCAATCAGGACACTGTGCTGTGCGCAATATCGGGCAAGTACCCCAATCAGGACACCGTTAACAATATAGGAACATTATTACTTATAAACAATCCAACAGATATAGAATTGTTAGATGATCTGAAATAATTTTCTAAAAACAAAATCACCTTTAATCAATTAAAAAATATCTATATAAAATAAATATTTTATTTTATTTTTAATTGGTTTCCATGAAACATGGAGGTATCTAAGATAGTTTTTTCTCAAATAACCGAGGATATTAAACCGACCCATAATTTGTAACTTAAGCCGTAATCGATCCCAGGTAGCAATGAATGTCGGGTATATGTTGTCCCAATGTTGTCCCTAGAAAAGTTGTTACCTGGGATATTTTGGAGAAAAAACACTCTCATTTTTGATTATCTATAACTTTACTTAATTGTTATACACATAAACTGTATCTATATTCTATTTTAATTTATGAACTACATTTACATATTCAATTTGTCAATTTGTTAGATTGTTACACTAATACCTAGACAACATCCCTTACTCTCTATCAACTCTACCCTCAAATCAATAATCTCTTCATCAATCATTTCCTCTATTAACTGATAACTGCTTTAAGATCCGAGTTGGTGGCTTCTTGAATATCCTACCGTACATCCTAGAGCACATCCTACGCAGATATCCGAACCACTCCTCGTATTGTCAATTACAATAATTGATAAACCGACGATGGAAATCATCAGTGTACCGACGTACATTGAAGCAGTGGTTCAAGAGATAATATAAATGAGAGTGTACTGCTCTGGAGGAACAAATTGAGAGTAATTATTATATGACATCTCTATTGCTTAGAAATGATTTGTTTAATTTATTTCATATTAGTTTGCAATCTTATCAGAAAATAATTGAAAAATATTTTAAAATATCTTCGTTCGCATTTATTTTTGTTAATTTCATGGTCTTCTACAATATCCCATGATTTTCTACAATATCCCATGATTTTCTACAATTTCCCATGATTTTCTACAATATCCCATAATTTTCTACAATATCCCATGATTTTCTACAATATCCCATAATTTTCTACAATATCCCATGATTTTCTACAATATCCCATGATTTTCTACAATATCCCATAATTTTCTACAATATCCCATGATTTTCTACAATATCCCATAATATTTTATAATATCTCATGATCTTCTATAATATATCATGATATTTACTATCCCATGATCTTCTATTATGTCCCATGATCTGCGGTGATTTATCAATACTTCTCATGAATTATTATAATTTTTCATGAGAAGATTATATTTTTCATGACTTTTCTCAAGATTTTATGTGATTTTTCATGATATGTTTTTTCACGATCTGCTGTGTTTACTGTATAATCCCCCGTAATCTCTGGTGTTGCTGACGGACCAATGAGGGGCTGTGATTTCCACCCCATCTAACGAAGCTTATTAGAGGAGGGGGAGGGGGCGATATAAGGGGGGGGGTGATGATTGACAGACAGGGTCGAGTAGAGGTGACGTCGATCGTGCCTGTCGACACTCTCCGAAAATATGGAACGTCGACTTGTCTCAGACAATTTGACGCGATGACATGAGCTGATTTCATCCTAGAAAAATGAGGAAAACCAATTTCATCGAAGTACATTAGTCTGTCGAGTGTATGTTGTAGTATTTTTACTCTCGAAAATTGCTATTTGACCTTTAAATTTCATGCAACTGATTGCACGTAATGAAGCGTCCAATTCCTTTAACTGAAATCTGATACCTTATCTTTGAAATATAATATTCTTCAGTAGTTTGCTTTACCATTCTTGCTTTGGAATTTCTCCAAATCTTTTATTTCCAGATTGTTCAAAATGAATAAATAGAATATAATTATATAATAAAATAAACATAACTGACTTAACACCTGTATTTATATCTTTGTATCTATAATTAGGTAATAACTCTACAATAATAAGATAAAAATAAAGATATTTCCATATTATTCGGTAGGTGAATAACAGATAGCGATATAGGGTGACTAACTCCCGTAGATTATCCCACGAAGATAATTAACTGCATCAGACACCGATGAAAGGGGTGTATATTATCTTTAGAAATGTATCGGTAACCGATAATGAACTACCGATAACTCGCTCTCATTTTCTGTATTGGAAGATCGCGAGAGTTGTTTACCGCTATTTGAGTTAGTTATTTACCGCTATTTGAGTTAGTTATTTACCGCTATTTGAGTTATTTATTTACCGCTATTTGGGTTATTTATTTACCGATATTTGAGTTATTTATTTACCGATATTTGAGTTATTTATTTACCGCTATTTGAGTTATTTATTTAATGCTATTTGAGTTAGTTATTTACCGCTATTTGAGTTAGTTATTTACCGCTATTTGAGTTATTTATTTACCGCTATTTGAGTTAGTTATTTACCGCTATTTGAGTTATTTATTTACCTCTATTTGTGTTAGTTGTTTACCGCTATTTGTGTTAATCATTTACCGCTATTTTGATTAATGTTAGAACATTTGATTTATTTGAATTTTTTCGTCATTAAATTTTTTTAATTGACGTGAAGCTAATCAAAAATATAATCATTTTCCACAAAAAATCTCATTAAAACAATTGTCCGTGGAGGTACTTTCATATTCGATTGCTTCTTCGAGTCCCTTGTATAAAAACTTCCTTTTGACATCAATCTAATGACTTTTGGTTCCGAAACCCCTTCTAAACTAATTAAAAGAATGTTTACTGTATTTTCAGCTTATTTCATATGTTTCAAATTAAAACAATACTTCAAATACTCAATCCAAATTAGTTCTAGCCCTAAATAAATATAGAATTTATTGTTGCTATGTTGGTGAATTATTGATAAGTTACTTAGACTCAATTGGACATAGACACACGTATTGATTGCAACTAGGTATGAGAGCACTTTAATTCGAGTGCATTGTCAACTGTCATATAAATCTATCGGCATGGAGAATGATATATCGTGATGAAATGGAAATAAATCCCCGGTGTTTGATAAGATTATTTCATTTACTTTTCAATTATAAGTGAATATTAATATAGGAAGGATAATTATCATTATTAATTCATTTTCTCTTATAAATGGTATCTGCAATGTTTTATCGAATCGTACTAATATTATTACTAAAAAAGTCAATTAGTAGAATATAAGTTTTAGAACTAATTTAGATGAACATTTTGATGAAATTAGTTTTCCAGAAACTAATTTAAATGAACACGCACCCAATTTAAATTTTTTCCTCCAATAGCAGTTATGAAAATATCCTATTGAAATTTACATGGTAAAGATAATGAATTAAGTAATTTCATCTTATTTCAAACATTACTTCACTATACATATGATAAATGAACAATTTAAAAGTAAATGAAATATTATTAGTAATTACAATAGACTTTATTATTATATTATCCATCAAAAAACTAATCAAATTTTTGTGATATTTATATTATAAAACAAATTTAAATTATTAAACATTTTATAAATTTGAAGCAAACTTCTTTTGGTTTTAATCCTACATTTCAATAGAGAAGAAATATTTTTTTATTATATTTCTCAATACAATGATATCAATAGAAATCTAACAGCAAAGATATCAATAGGTTTACTCCCTCCCTTTAGACGCTGTTTCCTGTTTTCATTAGTTACTCTCATCCTGTTTGTCTTACTCGAGTGATAGACAGAGTATTTATTTACTTACTCGTCGTCTGTTTATTCGATGCACTTAATTGTATCTGTTGATTGATACAGTTAATTGTATCTGTTGATTAGATGCACTTAATTGTATCTGTTGATTAGATGCACTTAATTGTATCTGTTGATTAGATGCACTTAATTGTATCTGTTGATTAGACGCAGTTAATTGTATCTGTTGATTGATACAGTTAATTGTATCTGTTGATTAGATGCACTTAATTGTATCTGTTGATTAGATGCACCTAATTGTATCTGTTGATTAGACGCAGTTAATTGTATCTGTTGATTGATTCAGTTAATTGTATATGTTGATTAGATACGCTTATATCTGTTAATTAGATACACTTAATTGTATCTGTTGATTAGATACGCTTGTATCTGTTAATTAGATACACTTATATCTTTTTATTCAATGCACTTAATTGTATCTGTTTATTCAATGCACTTAATTATATTTGTTGATTAGATACACTTAATTGTATCTGCTGTTTATTGCCACGAAGTGTATATTCAGTCATTTTAATTCCACTTAATCAGATTATATGAATAATTGGACCAGTTTGTCTAACGTATAATATAATTCTGTTCGAATTATTGTATTTAACCATATTATTATAGTATTTCGATTATAGAATTTTTGGGATACGTTGCAGTACTCGGGAAGTGAATGTAAATATATGAACCAATCTGACTTTTAAAAGTTCCTGATTGACTGAAACGATCCACTATACATGCATATCAGATATGATAAAATTGATGAGTTTTTCATAGTATGAATTAACCTCAAACTAGTTAATTGGCTGTTAATTTTCTCATACGGATGTACATTCACAGTTAGCCGATATGTCAGTGGTATTATTTGCTGCCGATAGCTGAGTATTCCGATATTATTGATGCTAATCGGTAGAGCTGAATGCTGTTGATGAGGGTAGTAATTGATGTCTATTTGCCTGAAGTAACTCAATGTGGTGGGTCTATGACTCTATTGGTATTGAGGTTATCGTAAATACTTATTTGATATTTTTATATTTATCTACTTCTAAATTAAATTATTCTTTCCCCTATTCTATTAATTTATTCGTTAATAATTGAACTATCACTATTCAATTAATTTTAATCAGATGTTTGAAGTATTTTTGTTCATTTTCATTTTGTTTGAAGATCTTATCATTTTGAACATTAATAAAATTTTGTTATTGAAAATCTTCTTTTCATGTTGAAGTAACATCATTTATTTTCAAATCTTTTCGATATAATCAGGGGATTAGTTCTCTCTATTCACTTCATCAGGGGATTAGTTCTCTCTATTCACTTCGTCAGGGGGTTAGTTCTCTCTATTCACTGCGTCAGGGGATTAGTTCTCTCTATTCACTGCGTCAGGGGATTAGTTCTCTCTATTCACTGCGTCAGGGGATTAGTTCTCTCTATTCACTTCGTCAGGGGATTAGTTCTCTCTATTCACTGCGTCAGGGGATTAGTTCTCTCTATTCACTGCGTCAGGGGATTAGTTCTCTCTATTCACTTCGTCAGGGGATTAGTTCTCTCTATTTACTGCGTCAGGGGATTAGTTCTGTCTATTCACTGCGTCAGGGGATTAGTTCTCTCTATTCACTTCGTCAGGGGATTAGTTCTCTCTATTCACTGCGTCAGGGGATTAGTTCTCTCTATTCACTTCGTCAGGGGATTAGTTCTCTCTATTCACTGCGTCAGGGGATTAGTTCTCTCTATTCACTGCGTCAGGGGATTAGTTCTCTCTATTCACTTCGTCAGGGGATTAGTTCTCTCTATTTACTGCGTCAGGGGATTAGTTCTGTCTATTCACTGCGTCAGGGGATTAGTTCTCTCTATTCACTTCGTCAGGGGATTAGTTCTCTCTATTCACTGCGTCAGGGGATTAGTTCTCTCTATTCACTTCGTCAGGGGATTAGTTCTCTCTATTTACTGCGTCAGGGGATTAGTTCTTTCTAATCACTGCATTAGGGGATTAGTTCTCTCTATTCACTGCGTCAGGGGATTAGTTCTCTCCATTTACTGCGTCAGGGGACTAGTTCTCTCTATTCACTGCATCAGGGGATTAGTTCTCTCTATTCACTGCGTCAGGGGATTAGTTCTCTCTATTCACTACGTCAGGGGATTAGTTCTCTCTATTCACTGCGTTGGGAGGATATTTTTTGAAATGTGATATTCGTAATGAGGCATCCAGAGGAGATTTGGCTTAGATATTCTCTGGATCTTTTCTTTGAAGATTCTGATCTCATCTTGCTGTGACCCTCAAAGGAAAATCTGGAGATTGGAGATACCTTATCACTATAACTTTTAGAGTTATAGAGCAAAGGGGGAATTGCATCAAAGAATACCAAATGGAATATTGAATCTAATAATTTCTACAGACGCATCCCTTCTTGAAGCATTGATGCAGTAGATTAAATAAAGTCTAATAATATTTTACTGATCTAATAATCTTCGTACCTTTTCAATTTTGAATTGATACCGTAATAATATCTCGCAGTGTGATATTCTACGTATAGTGGAGGAATCTATTCTATTGCTGTTATTCTACGTATGCTGTTAGAATATTTTCCTTATTGATTTTCTACGGATGTAATAGGATATTTTCATTTTCTGATTTTTTTTTTATTATACGAATTTTTTTCTTTTTTTTTCTCAATCTAATATTCTTCGGATGCTGTATGATATATTCCTTAACTGATACTTTACGGATGTTGTTACAATATTTATTCCCCCAGAGTTAAGTATTGTTGGTGTCTCTCCTCTTAGCAAAATAGTAATTAAGCCTATCTGCGCGTTGAATGGAAATTCAGGAGCAGCACCAACTCCCAAAGATATGAGGTTACCACTCCTCTCCATCTCTCCTCATTTTTTCCTCCATTCCGAGAATTCAATTTACACTGAACATACAAAAGTCCACGGATTTGAGTCACCGAGAATAATGGAGTAGTGAGCTTAGGTGTCAGGAAGAAATACTGTTTTTATCATTTAATTCTGATTACCTGAGGGTATTCTGTCCCTTCTCTGGCATTTCTAATTAAATTGACTTGGGTTACTTCTAATGTGATTGAAAATTGAATATTGACATTTTTTTAAAATCAAATGGATGCCCGTTGCAAAAGATGAATGTTAGTAGCAATGTATTAAATTGGGAGTCAAATTATGTACTTGTACAGTAGCAGACTGAAATTATATGCCAATATTCTAGAGAGATTACGCATTTGAAGTTTCAAAGAAGATGTATTTGAAGTTTCAAAGAAGATGTATTTGAAGTTTATAAGAAGATGAATTGAAGTCTCAAAGAAGATGTATTTGAAGTTTTAAAGAAGATGCATTTGAAGTTTCAAAGAAGATGTATTTGAAGTTTCAAAGAAGATGTATTTGAAGTTTATAAGAAGATGCATTTGAAGTTTCAAAGAAGATGCATTTGAAGTTTAAAAGAAGATGTATTTGAAGTTTCAAAGAAGATGTATTTGAAGTTTCAAAGAAGATGCATTTGAAGTTTCAAAGAAGATGTATTTGAAGTTTCAAAGAAGATGTATTTGAAGTTTCAAAGAAGATGTATTTGAAGTTTCAAAGAAGATGTATTTGAAGTTTCAAAGAAGATGTATTTGAAGTTTCAAAGAAGATGTATTTGAAGTTTCAAAGAAGATGTATTTGAAGTTTCAAAGAAGATGTATTTGAAGTTTCAAAGAAGATGTATTTGAAGTTTATAAGAAGATGAATTGAAGTCTCAAAGAAGATGCATTTGAAGTTTCAAAGAAGATGCATTTGAAGTTTCAAAGAAGATGTATTTGAAGTTTCAAAGAAGATGTATTTGAAGTTTCAAAGAAGATGTATTTGAAGTTTCAAAGAAGATGCATTTGAAGTTTCAAAGAAGATGTATTTGAAGTTTAAAAATAGATGTATTTGAAGTTTAAAAGAAGATGTATTTGAAGTTTCAAAGAAGATGTATTTGAAGTTTCAAAGAAGATGTATTTGAAGTTTCAAAGAAGATGTATTTGAAGTTTCAAAGAAGATGTATTTGAAGTTTCAAAGAAGATGCATTTGAAGTTTCAAAGAAGATGTATTTGAAGTTTCAACGAAAATTTGTTTGAAGTTTCAATCCGTCAAATTGGAATTCCTTGTCGTTCTGCTCCTGGAATAAATATTCCATGTGAAATATTCGTCAGGAATTCTAGAGAGCAATTCCGATAAAAAATATACACCATGTTTGTACTCGGTCTCTGTCAAACATCTGATGTTTTCACTGCTAACATTTATAAATTCATATCGCTCTGAACAATATATAGCTATTATTTAGTTGAAAATCTAAATGTACAGTAAATCTTCACAGTAAATTCATATGATATTTTAAAACTTCTAACTGTTATCGTGAGTCAGAGTCTTTATGGTAGGCTACGAATTGTCGGTCAGTTTCACATCTTCGGTCATATAAGAAAAAACGATATTATTTATCATTAATTTTAATTTAAGTTAGTATCCAGGATACCTGCATGTATCATGGATACCAATTAAATATAAGATAATTATAATTATTATATAGTTTTTTTTTCATTATACCGAAGATATGAAACCGACCGACAATTCATAACTTACCCTATTTAGATTACCAAATTCCCACCTAATATTTCCATGATATAAAATATATGACACGTTTCCTCCACAAATACTAAAACTTCCTCTATTTACTCTATCATCTATATGCCGAGTTATTGACAGTTTTATCTTTTCGAATGATTCGCTGGTGGCCGTAAAAAGCAGTCGTAAGTCCCGACAAAATATTATCAGAAAGGAGGAAGTTTTGACATCCTCTGGATTCAGAGTCTCGGAGTTACTTTATTGCAGCAGTCAGGCAGGATTATCAGCCACTGTTGGGGATTTCATCCGTGGACTTTGCCTCTCTTGCATAACTGAAAGATGAAACAAGTGACTTCTACTCACTCGAGATTTTCTGGGCTTTGATTCAGCCTAAATGTGATAAATATGAAATTATTTGAATACCTACATATTGAAAATAATATATAATCTATTGTAAAAAAATTAATTGAATAATATATTTGTATAACCCAGGTAGCAATAATTTTAGGGCCAATGTCGTCCCAATATTGTCCAAGTATTGCCAATGTTGTCACAATGTTGGCCCAAGAAACATGGCTACCTGGAAAGGCTTACATTTAGACCTATATCTAACTGAATACTTAATTGCCCGGAAAACTATCCTTCTAGCTTTAGTTTTATATTTCTGAAACCTCCGACCTTTTCCGTTCACCTATTTTCTTTTATTTTATTTGAGACTTAAATAAGCTTTATATCCTCTAAAATATCTTACTTCTAAAGAAAGAAGAAATAACAAAACAAGTTTTAAGAATAATTTTTATATTCCACACTGAAAACCAACATAATTTTAATCATAAGTTGTCCTGAGAATGAAAAGGTGAAAGTTTTTGATATTTTTCAAAAACCTAAAACTAACCAATCGACAAACTACCAAAACTGAACAATTCTCTCCTTGCAATTTCGAATGGATTTCAATCTCCGAATGTCAGTATTTGGAGTTTCCAATCCACTAAGAAATTGACGAAACTTTTAGGACAATTTGCTGGAACGCTAAGTACGGAAATGTTCAAAGTTTCAAATTCGCTTAGTGGGCGGTACACAGTTTCTGCTGTAGAGTTTATTTCTAATTGCATTTACATGTTTCTCTGCTGATCAAATGAAGGGAATGCGTGTGACTGCCAGTTGGAAATAGGCACAATGGATTGTTAGGACTTCAGTAGGCCTAAAATAGTCTTACTGAATCGTATTTTTACTCGGATTTTTTATATTTGATGAAAGTAGCTTAGTATTATTTTTCAAAACAAAAATATAAATTTTTCGATATTTCCAGATGAAAATTTATTATTGAATACTACAATACATGGGTAATAACCCGATATTAAATTTATAGAATTAGTTGAACCATGTTTAGTTCCATTATTGACTGACGTCAAAACTCCCAGGCTAGAAGGATTTATTCGGTTAAAATAAAAAAGATATCCCAGGAATAATTTTTCTTCCCTGTGACATTCTTTTAATATCCCAGGAATAAATCTTTCTTGTTATGAAATTATATAAATCAAACACTCATTCCAATGAATTTCTTACATTTTTATCTCTTTAGTAAAAAGATTCTTACCAATTGTGCATGGTAGGTACATATCCACACCATCACGTATTACCATATTATTAACTGTGAGAATAATCTTAGTTACTCACCCCCTGAATGATAATCCATCTGAGTGGCGCATGCAGACTCTCAGGGATTATTAAGTTGTAACGGCCTCATTAAGAACTCATTTAAAGACCATTTGTAATCCTGTTGCCCTAACGGCTGCATTAGCGTCGCCTCCAGGTGGCGCTGACTGCACTTAATAATAGCTGTTAATAATGCATTGATGCTGCACAAGCTCCTTCATCAATTAGTAACTTGGTGTTTGTTGGTAGAGTTGTGTGGGGGAACATGCAAAGTTTCTCTAAGTTATCACCACACTCGATGACGTTAATAGAAAGATATACCCAGAGAGAAACTTATGGTGGGGTATTAGAAGGTTTTAGAAGACCCTAAATGATTTTATCTGTACGACGATTTTATATTTAATATTAAAAGAAGAAGAATCATTACATTTCATCACAATAATGTTTTCATGAATTTTTTTTGTATTTTTTTACATGTACAAAACTAGAAATATTTTCTCCATTCAGTTCATTTTTCCACCGTACCTATTCCAATGCCTAACAATAAACTGCAACAAAAACTTCCAAATTAGAAAAAGAAGGCGTGTATATTTCCTCTATTGCAACAGGAGATAATTTCCGAACGCTATCACCGGTTTTGTCATTCCGGGTATTCTTCGAAAATGAACTGAGGTGGAAATTGTTTTCCATTTCCCTCAGGAAATCCATTCGAAAATGTCAACAGCGGAACACATTCCAAGGTTCTCTTTTTTCCGTCTATTGTTACTCCATTGTAATACGAAGAAGACTCTTGAGAACTTCTCTATCCTATATATATTTTGTGACGAGAATCTAAACTCCCTTTATTCTCCTCATTCGAAAAAATGCGTCATCTGCTGTTATCTGACCGGGTTGTTGTGGCATTTAATCTTTTAGTTATGTACATTTTATTTTGCCTAATAAGGCAAAAATTAATAATGACGTAATTACCTATTCATATTAATTTATAATGTATTCGTTCTTTCCATTCAGATATTATTCACGATTTTTAACAATTTGCATTGACTGTAAATAGATATTGTATGAATGTTCTTCACCGTAAGAGTTCATCCCCAGTGGAATATTATTTGTATTGACTGTAAATAGATATTGTATGAATGTTCTTCACCGTAAGAGTTCAATCCTAGTGGAATATTATTTGTATTGACTGTAAATAGATATTGTATGAATGTTCTTCACCGTAAGAGTTCATCCCCAGTGGAATATTATTTGTATTGACTGTAAATAGATATTGTATGAATGTTCTTCACCGTTAGAGTTCATTCCTAGTGGAATATTATTTGTATTGACTGTAAATAGATATTGTATGAATGTTCTTCACCGTAAGAGTTCATCCCCAGTGGAATATCATTTGTATTGACTGTAAATAGATATTGTATGAATGTTCTTCACCGTAAGAGTTCATCCCCAGTGGAATATTATTTGTATTGACTGTAAATAGATATTGTATGAATGTTCTTCACCGTTAGAGTTCATTCCTAGTGGAATATTATTTGTATTGACTGTAAATAGATATTGTATGAATGTTCTTCACCGTTAGAGTTCATTCCTAGTGGAATATTATTTGTATTGACTGTAAATAGATATTGTATGAATGTTCTTCACCGTAAGAGTTCATCCCCAGTGGAATATTATTTGTATTGACTGTAAATAGATATTGTATGAATGTTCTTCACCGTAAGAGTTCAATCCTAGTGGAATATTATTTGTATTGACTGTAAATAGATATTGTATGAATGTTCTTCACCGTAAGAGTTCATCCCCAGTGGAATATTATTTGTATTGACTGTAAATAGATATTGTATGAATGTTCTTCACCGTTAGAGTTCATTCCTAGTGGAATATTATTTGTATTGACTGTAAATAGATATTGTATGAATGTTCTTCACCGTAAGAGTTCATCCCCAGTGGAATATTATTTGTATTGACTGTAAATAGATATTGTATGAATGTTCTTCACCGTAAGAGTTCATCCCCAGTGGAATATTATTTGTATTGACTGTAAATAGATATTGTATGAATGTTCTTCACCGTTAGAGTTCATTCCTAGTGGAATATTATTTGTATTGACTGTAAATAGATATTGTATGAATGTTCTTCACCGTAAGAGTTCATCCCTAGTGGAATATTATTTGTATTGACTGTAAATAGATATTGTATGAATGTTCTTCACCGTAAGAGTTCATCCCCAGTGGAATATTATTTGTATTGACTGTAAATAGATATTGTATGAATGTTCTTCACCGTTAGAGTTCATTCCTAGTGGAATATTATTTGTATTGACTGTAATTAGATATTGTATGAATGTTCTTCACCGTAAGAGTTCATCCCCAGTGGAATATTATTTGTATTGACTGTAAATAGATATTGTATGAATGTTCTTCACCGTGAGAGTTCATCCCTAGTGGAATATTATTTGTATTGACTGTAAATAGATATTGTATGAATGTTCTTCACCGTGAGAGTTCATCCCTAGTGGAATATTATTTGTATTGACTGTAAATAGATATTGTATGAATGTTCTTCACAGTAAGAGTTCATCCCTAGTGGAATATTATTTGTAGACTACTTGTGCAGACAAATTCCATTCATTTTAATAATTTTTGAATATATCTAAAAACAGTTATACCACATTTTATTATACAAATTTCTATCAAATATCTTCTTTAATTCGATTTTTCCCAATTTGGCTGAATTTAGCTTGAATGGAGGCCAAATTTATTAGCAATTTATTCTCCGATATACAGGGTATAGTAATTACCAGTCAATTATTAATGTATGAGTACAAACCGGCTTAATTTGTTGATTAGATTGATCCTTTGATATTTGGAGTAATTTAGATGAGGTTATAATTTATATTGGTTAGTAGTGTATATATGTATGGGATATAGGAGAGTAAGTTATAGGAGAGTAAGTTATAGGAGAGTAAGTTATATGAGAGTAAGTTATAGGAGAGTAAGTTATAGGAGAGTAAGTTATAGGAGAGTAAGTTATAGGAGAGTAAGTTATAGGAGAGTAAGTTATAGGAGAGTAAGTTATAGGAGAGTAAGTTATAGGAGAGTAAGTTATAGGAGAGTAAGTTATAGGAGAGTAAGTTATAGGAGAGTAAGTTATAGGAGAGTAAGTTATAGGAGAGTAAGTTATAGGAGAGTAAGTTATAGGAGAGTAAGTTGGAATAATTAATTTTTAATGCACATTGTTGGCATACTTTGAATAATCAGTTGATGTACGGTTTTCCCTTTTTTCTAAGCAGTATAAAATAATTTATTTAGAATAATTTGTGCTTCGAATGTTTCATTTTTGTGTGTATAATTATTGTACTTTTTATTTTCTCTCTCAATAAAGTTTTTCATTTTCATTCATGGAAGGTTTTCCAATATTTCTGAAATACGTATAAATATTAAACTGTACATACATATGTGCACATTATTCAATATTCATATGTACCTATTCAAATTCTTTTTGCGTCTTGTACATACGTTATGGTTTTCAGAAATAAGAGGAAATGTTTTAGACTCTGTATATTAGATAAGGGTTATAAAAAATATATAAAATGATGTAAAGGCTATTATGTTTGTAAATTGAATAGAAATTTAACATTATGGAAATTAATATATAAATAACATCAGTAGAATACTGGAAACTTACATTTTTTTGAAATTTCAAATTTTCAAAAATGATTTAGACGAGAATAAATATTTTGGAATTTCAAATATGAATATACTGACGGAATTCAATTTTTTCTTTTTTTTAAATATAATATAAACAGTACAATACTGTACTAACTATAATACTGCACCCCACAGTACTCTTCACAACACCTTTGTTCACATCATTCAACAGATAGTCCCCACTGCTGCACCAAATTGATTGGTGTTATGATTGAAATCCGCTCAAAATCCAATAAATCCGAATTGGTTTACCCGATCTAATTGACTTAAATCCCCTGATAGGATTTTTCCCATTTGATTTCACCAAAGAGTCTCTTTTTAGTTCTGAACTACGCTCTTCAATTGCACTTTCGAAAGAAAAGCTAATTGTGAAAAGTACAGAGTGGAAACAGAAGAATGCTCATCTGGTATCCTTCTAAATGTGCGTTGTGAAATACTGTTAGAGCGTGTCGTTATAACACACTTAGGGAAGGTGTGTTGTTATTAAGCAGTTGAGAAACATGTGTTGTTTTTACACACTTAGAAATATATTTGTTTTTAATCACACATTTAATTTGAAATTTCGTACCGTGATATTATTTCAGTAGATTAAAGAAAAAAATGATTCAAAAATTTAATTCCTGTGATTACCCATAATATTTTCCAAATTTTAAGTAGATCCTTCTTTGGAATAAAGAACAATGCGAACACATATAAATGCAGTTAGCATACTAACCCTTCTAATGCATAACCTCGATCAAACAATTCAAATTAGAAAAAAATAGACTTTCTTTTCGTGTCGATTCTCGTGACAAAATATGAAATTGTCCTCAATAGTATTAGTCAGGACCAAAAGGGTTACATTAACAACCTTGTTATTTTTTCAATGGAAGAGAAAGGGACACATTTTTCTCATATTCTATTCATGGTCACCCCACTCTCTCTCTCTTTTATTAACGGTAACAACCTTGTATGTAAAAGTACACTTTGTTCTCCATCATCCTATTCTACATTGCTATAAATATTGAAACTTTTAGTCGACTGAACAACAGCTACACAAACTTGATCTGATGGGTGAGTTTCTAATCATCGAACGGCTTCAAGTTTTCGATCCTGTTCGGATAATTATATAAAAATTATTATTCACTTTTTTTTATATTATACCTGAATTGATCCAGTGACATCACTGGAACTTATAAAAAAAGTCTTGGTATTTTATTTTATTTCTTATTTATCCTTGTATTTTCTGTGTATTTTTATTATCAATAAAGTTATCTTTATCATTTTAATTATTGTATATATCTTTCTTACAAGATCGAAAATGTGGAACTGTCCGATAACTCTGAAGTCTACCTTTTATCTATGAGATGTTCTGCTTTGTTTTGATCATACGAAAGGTAGCACAGATGAAATGTGATGTATAGTTGTTATCCTTTTGAAGATGTTTGAGGAAGAGTGATGATGTTGTTTTTACTTTTGTAGACGGAAGGTATTGGAATTCATATGCATCTAGAGTAAGTTCTGAATTATCGGTCATTTCCACATCTTCGGAAATATAAGAAAAAACGATATAATAATAACTATTTTACTAGGATAGATTGAGTTAAATAGTTATTATTATATCGTTTTTTCTTATATGTCCAAAGATGTGGAACTGACCAATAATTTAGAGCTTACCCTAATCTACTGATTAATATTTTGATTACATAACATTGAACTTTATTTATAACTATTGAAGGCTGGTTTTATCCTTCACAGTGCAGTTGTTTTGCTAATTTTGATGATAATTTTTTACCTAAAGTGCCATAAAATGTTCAGAAGTTCTATCCTTTAAATCTTTCTATTATTTCTCTCTCACTCATGCAACTCAATTTAAAACGATGCTTTTTGGATACGAAATTTTATAATTTTCTTAAATTTGTAAAATCATATCCGGAAATGGTTCAAAGCCACTAAATTTGTTAATATTACCTACTTCATATTTTAATTTAAAATATATTAGGACTAGATTTTACACACAAATTACTAAATTGAACTTATGATTTTTATGATCAAAGCTCACGTAGCTTCTGCATCAATTGCCCCAGCAGATGAAATCTAACCCCCCCCCCTCCCGCTCTTCTCCCCACTAAATTTGCTCATTTGATGCAAAGTATTTGCGTACCTAGCGTTCAATTGATCCAATCTCACAGGGAGTAACTCAGTGAAAGGAGTTCCGGAGCACTGCCGATAATGTTCGGGAGAGCTCCTTTACATTCCACACAGACTATCTCCTTTTATTCAGTCTGGATTACGTCTCGATTGTACAAAGTCTCTGGAAAACATTCGAATCCGGCATTTATTTATTAAAGAGGCTTTTAGGGTGAGAGAAGAAAGGTACAATAGGCTGGAGATTCTGAGGGAAAAGTGTTTTCTGGGTTAGAAAAAGAGGGGAAACTCATTTTTACTTGACTGGTCTGAATGAATGTTTTAATAGGACTCATTTTGTTTGCTGATAGTTTGGACGATCAACGTTTAAAAGGTTATTGTAAATATATGGTTCCAAACATAGTAAAATGCTATAAATTTCAGTATATATATTTAAAAAATTGACCTTGAAAATTTAAATCAACTATGCAAAACTTTTTTATCGATAATCTAATCTTTTGTTTAATGAAATTTTTTGAGTAATATTCTTTATTTAATTGTTTACATGCATAAAAATTACTTAGGCTTCATTTTTCTTATTTAAATCGACTAAACTGTTAGATTTTAATTTAAGTTAAATTAATCCATTTTATTTTCAATACCAATCTCTTAGGGCTTTTTATCATGTATTTCATATTCTATTAAAAATATCTACTAACAAGTTCACTTATAATTACATCACTGATTTATTATCTCAAAAAGCCATATTTCTATCTAATTAATGACTTATGGGAACATAACACCGAGTTCTACATTTTGAAAGTAAGAAAAATGACTGTGTGATGATGGCGGATAATAAATGATGTGAATATAATGAATATAAATTCCCTATTGAGCCTAGAGGAGAGGACCACATAATGTAATTTATGGTAAATTTATGCATTAGGCTTCCTTCATAACTTTAAAGATTGGTCTATCAGAGAAATTACAGAGTGAGAATTGACAGTGCAGTTGTAAGATTTAAATGTAGCCTCTGCTGAAGAAAATGTAATTTATTTGTTATTGATAATGTAGTAAATAATATAAATTCAATGACATTAATGATGTATGTAATTTATATCTGATTTTTCCTGATAGTAAATGAAATATTAGTTGTAATTACCGTAGATTTTATAGCAAAATTTAATTACTGAATATAATAATTGTTATCAAATGTTAATTTGTTGTATAATTTCTTTGCAATAGTTAGATAATAATTACTTGAATATATTCTATTTTAACTGTCAATAGATTTAATGAAATATTATTATTTATATAAGTTATGAGAGATACAACAATAGCATTTTTATTGCGCATTATTTGTAATAAAGAATATTGATTCGATATTAGAATACACATGATAAACTTCAAATAAATAAATAAAATCCTGGTAATATTTATAGACTGAAAAAATTTATTTTCAAATAAAATTTCGTTTTTTAATAATACAAAATAAGTGTATATTATTGTTCCTTTTATTCCTATAAGTAAAGTTTAAATTAAATCTGCTATATTATTCAATCAATAACATTAGCTAAATCTGAGGAAATGGACAGAAAGTGTGAATAGTTAAACAACACAAATAATTATACCATTTTATTTCAAACAGGCTACTTTACTTTAACATTTTAAATACCTAGATTGTGTTCTAACGATTCAGAGTAGATTATATGCCCCACACTCCATTGTATTATTCAAGACACTAACGCTGACGTCTGCTCTATCTGATCCTTCAAAGTTTATTTTTTGCTTATTCAGCATTTCGTTGAGAGCCTCGTGATGTGATTCACCAAAGACTGAAGTCTTAGATGAGTGCTGTGGAGGATTAAATATATCTTAGATTTATATCTTTCCTGTGGTATCACACTAGAGGCTGGCAGGCTCTGGTGGTCGTAGATTCGTTCGAATACTATTAATTCTTTGGCTGATCATAGTAACGGTATTGGAGTTCACATCCCATACAGTTTCGCTAAAGCCAGGGATTTCTCGAATATTATTGACAGTCCTTTTTTGCGACATTAGTTTAGATGTTTCTATTTATAATCTAATTCTTCATAAGACACTTGTTACCGTTTGTCCGACTGCAGCTGTCTATCCAAGTCCTACTGCTTGCCCATTTGAAGCCGTTCGTCCGATAACAACTGTGTGTCCGAGAAAAACTGTCTGTTCGATTGCAGCTGTCTGTCCCTGTAAAACTGTCTGTCCGACTACAGCTATCTGTCTAATTGTAGCTGTTTGTCCTAGTAAAACTGTCTCTCCGAGTGAGGCTATTTGCCCAAGAGTAGCTGTCTGTTCGAGAGTATCTGTCTATCCGATTGCTACTGTCTGTCCGACTGCTACTGCCTGTCCGATTGCTACTGTCTGTCCGAGTGAAACTCTCTGAAGTAATGCTATGATTAGCATTATTTATGAGAGAGTGTGATTTATAAGAGCTGTGGTTGTACCTATATCTTTATGCTGACTCTAGAGGAGCATTAAAATGCGTACTGTTGAGAAGAGACACGTTTGGCATCTTCTTCTTTCTTCTCTCATTTGTTTGAGTAAGGTAAGAAAACTCATCAGAAGTGTCACCTTCCTCTGATGTGTGGTGGTACTCATTGGCATCTTCAGAGGTTATAACAGCACTAACAGAAGATCTTGTTAAATTGAATAAAATGGAAGTATCTATGAATAGTTTTATCCAGGTATCGTACTGTGGTTCTACAGTGAATTTAAGATTCTTAGCATACCTCAAGAAATTACTAAACACTGGTGGTAAGAATCGACATATTTAAGCAATATTGATATTCCTCTTCATGTACAATGTTTTCTCAAACATCTCCTCCATTTAATTAGTTTATATTTCGCTCCAAGGAAGACTGCCATTGACCAAATATATGGCAATGTAGGCTAAACTTTCCAGGTCATCTCGTCTGGATAACTAGTATCCCATTTAGGTATTCACGGACATGTACAGGAGTGATCCTCTGCTTCCTTAATCTATTTTGAAATCAACATGTCTGCCTCTGCCATCCAAATACTTTTCACTCATTCCAAAATCGACAATAGAAATGGTGTCCTCCATTCTTTAAGTGATTTAATCAAACAGCAGGTTCGTTGGTTTCAAATCAGCATGTACGTACCCAGCTCTATGAACAGCCTTCAAGCATTCAAGTATCTTGATAACGATAAGACATGCGTCATCAACAGGATACATTCCTCCGAATTACTTCTGTACTTCCTAAATAGTTGGTCCTTTCAAATCCATCCTCAAACCTAGCATCCCCTCTTCGAACTGCATTAGTTTCGTTCTTAGGACCGTTTTTGCCTTGTAACCCGGGGCACATCGATGAACTTCCTGAGTAACTTGGTGCTCCAGTGGCAGTAACTTATGATTTTTCGTTTCAATTTTGAGTGCATATTTCAATCCGCTTTCTACATCAGTGACTTGAAAGATTCTGCCGTAGTTTCCTTCTCCAATAACTCTCTCAATAAAATATTCGCCTATTTCTTATCCTGGCTTTATATTATTTATCTTGAGTGCCATTTTGGATGTTCTTTTCATGTTGCCATGAATTATCATCAAGGCTTTATTTCAGCTGCCGTATCATGAATACAGTTGGGTAGGAATGGAGATTATTTTCGTAGGATGTAATTAATAATTATCTGAAATTGAAAAATTCAAAATCAAATGAATAATTTTTAATTGCAAATTTAATATTTCTTCAGTTGACAAGTAAAAATAAACAAAATAGATTTAATTATATAACCTAAAATTTATTGTCCTATTTTAGATATTATTTATATATTTAAAATGAAAATCTTTGAATGTACTTAATCCTAAGTTCATCCCTAGTGGAATGTTATTTGTATCAACTGTAAATAAATATTGTATGAATATTCTTCATCAGAAGTTCATCCATAGTGGAATATTATTTGTAATGACTGTAAATAGATATTGTATGAATGTTCTTCACCGTAAGAGTTCATCCCTAGAGGAATATTTTTTATATTGACTGTAAATAGATATTGTATGAATGTTCTTCACCGTAAGAGTTCATCCTTAGAGGAATATTTTTTATATTGACTGTAAATAGATATTGTATGAATGTTCTTCACCGTAAGAGTTCATCCCTAGAGGAATATTTTTTATATTGACTGTAAATAGATATTGTATGAATGTTCTTCACCGTAAGAGTTCATCCTTAGAGGAATATTTTTTATATTGACTGTAAATAGATATTGTATGAATGTTCTTCACCGTAAGAGTTCATCCCCAGTGGAATATTATTTGTATTGACTGTAAATAGATATTGTATGAATGTTCTTCACCGTAAGAGTTCATCCATAGTGGAATATTATTTGTATTGACTGTAAATAGATATTGTATGAATGAGTCGAACCCAAGTGAAACATTATTCATAGATATCTTCTTGCAAAAACGAATTTATTTAAAATTCATGAACTTTATTTTAGAATAATTGTTCAAAATTGAAACCCTGTTCTGTAACCTACACACTCTTTTTAAATCTTATCTCTTTTAGTCACACATCTTAGTAAGTGACTGTATTCACTTTGCAGCTTTTCTCCATTCATGAACGTTGTCACTTACTCATGAGCTGGTTGTCACTTTCCTTTTGGACTGCTTCTTCGATGTCCCTTGTATTCCCTTTAGATGCCAGTGACAGTACCCTGAGTGGCCTAAGCATATGTTTAGCGTCCTAATAACGGTTCATGCCCTGCAAAGTATTCAGAAGAGGTTTATAGGGGTAATGATATACGGTGAAGTGCTCTCGGAATTATTATATGAGCGGTGCATTGTTTTTTTGAATATAAAACAGAGGACAGCATTAAATGTGGTGAGGATAATATATGGAGTAATATTATTCACCTTCAATGAGAATGATGGAGTTAAGCTAATTAGATGTAGAGGGCTCCGTTTTAATCATTAAACATTTTGCTATTTCCCCTTATCTCACGTAATGCATATAAATTTATCTTGAAAAAAATCAATTCATCTCTCTCCTCCCCATCACTCCCCTCTCTCCTCCCCATCACTTCCCTCTCTTCTCCCCATCACTCACCTCTCTCCTCCCCATCACTTTTCCCCATCACTACTTTTTAATATTCACCGTGAGGCTAAACTTCCTCGCCATTACCATATCCCAACTCTCAGAATCTGTTCGTTTCCCTCAAACTCTCCCTAACTTTGCCATGACATGAACAACTTCGGTGTGAACTTTTGATGTATCCATAATGTTCAATGTTTGGCTAGTCAAATACTTGAACATTGGCTACAGTCTTTCAGAACTGAAATGAGTAGAGCGTTACGGTATTAGAATATTGGTATGTTTAACCCATAAACTGTGGAGTTTGAGCTCGACAAACCAAATCTATTCAAAATAATAACATTATTCATATCAATAATGGGTAAATATAATTTTGCCCAGTACATTTATGTGATAAAAGCTATGAACTGACAAAAAATCATATGGTTCAAGCAGCTGGTTTCCTAAATATCATAGTGTAAATATTTCTCTTTAATTTTGTCAGTCCAATTAGGGTTAGGGTGCAGAATGCTTAGTAGACGAAATTTATAGTCATTTATAATCTAAAAATCTTTATACGATGGAAGATATCTGTCTTTGAAGGAGTTTTTTAAATGAAATAAAATTTCATGGAATTTTAAAGAAAATATAATTTTTGAAATTTTAAAGGAAATTGATTTTATTCTCGTCATTTTTAGGGTTAGATTCACGTATTAATCACAGTTACCATTTACCATACTAATAGTTTCAAATAATTTCCTCTTGATGGTCATATAAGAAAGTTCCATGGTAGTGTACTATCAATTATGTAACTGCGGAAGCACGGAGCAGAATAAGAAATTCTGAACAGGTCTTCAGGGGATGGATTATTTTACTTTTTAAGGAGATAGAAGACTTGAATTACTCCCTCATGTTACAATATTTATAATTACTACGAAAAGCCACTTACGATATATAAGTACTTATTATCATTAAAGTAAAAACAGTTAATTGTAGAATTATGAGGAAAATATAAGAAGAATCATAGGATAAGAATTTATTAATTATTGTACGCAAGTTTATGTATACAATCATAGATATTTTTTAACCCATTTGTTACCGATTTTTTTTATATATTACTATGGTATTGAATGGAATATGTCAAGAACAAATATTCATTTATACTCTTATATTGTATAAAATACAAAAATATATACAAAATATAATGTATTATAATATTGTAAGTTAGAAATAAAAACATATAGCCTTTTAAATGTAACTGAATAGATAAGCAGAAAAAATATAGGCTAATAGAAAATATCCGTGCACTATATTGACCCAATGAAAAATACCATTGGGACAAATGGTCCCATGAATATTTTGGACATATCCCATTTGGGGCGAGAGGGCTAAGAAGAAGAATATAAATTCCTCATTCCCATACAGTAACTCATACCTTTCCTTTATCAATTATGCAGCTACAGGGCCACAGTAGGGACTTCCTTGCTTATTCATCTGCTTATTTAATGCTGGCTACTTTGTCTTTTTTATTTAGTAGATTCTTCTGCTCTTCTTTATAATTATGATAAAGACTCCTATTCTACATTGTTTTATTGTGGAATGAAACGGTGTATTCAATGGAAAAGAGTCTGATACCGCTGTTCAATATAAGTTCTTTTTCAAATTTAAGTTATTAGGAATTATTTTCTAAATAAATCGGTTGCTATATCATAGTGCATACTAATGAGAACAGTATATCATTCCATTGTTCAAGCATGGATTTACCACAGAAACTGAACTTAATTACACGAGTCCCAAGATTCTAATCCAAGTCCCTCGTGGATTATCTTCGAATCTCGTTATCCCCATAATTAGTACAGACAAAAGTCCTCAGATTATGAGTACCATACTATTGTCTTAGGGATCCATTGACTTTCACTGTGAATTTCGGGTTCTTTGATTCTGTATGAATCCTTTAATAAGCCATAAGTCGAAAGAATCCTTCGGCAAAACAAAAAATTCATATGAGTTCCATAAATACGTAGTATACCTATTAGGTATCAATAAGCTGTAAAGGAAAACAGTGGATATGAAAATGAAAAAAAAAATCATTAGTAATTCATGATAATTGCAACATCATATTTGTATTTATTTCTTAGTTTAAAATCAAGCCGTTATTCAACAAATGTTGATCTTTTGGGAAAGTAGTGTTTCAAATGGGTACAATTCTAACCAAAATAAAATGTTAAATAATGAAGTACTATATATTCTAATCTGTAATATACTTGACTGAAATTATTCATAATAAGGTAGTCTCTTGCTTGAAAGTTTTTTGTATTTCTTTTTTGTTTCAATTCAGATGGTACACTATATTACGCACTAGGTACAAAACACTAGAGTGATCTTTGAGAGAAATTTTCAACCTATGCAAGTGTGGTACAAGATGATAACTTCTAAGTCCATAAAATTAATGAATAATCAATTTATACTTCTAAAATATGATACGAAAATCAGTTAATGTAAATATTGAACAAGATAAATATATTCCTCTGAGTTTCAACCAATTGGATCGAACACTTCTTGTTCAGATTGTTCGGTGAATTAATTTGTGCAACTGTTCTTCCAAGTTTCAGCCAATTGGACGAAACAATTCCCTTTCATTGATTGGTCAGAAAGTAATTGGTGCAGAATTCTCCCCAGTGTATAGTTTCATCAGACTCCTCATTATTGTTCTCGATATTTATTTCTTATTTCTCTTTTCTAATTGAAACTGGAAATAAATGCTCCCATTGAAATACCTCCAGAATTTCCACGCGGAAAATAAACATCGAATTGGGTTATATGTCTGTGGGAGTTCTTACACGGCTTTGTTTCCATTGAATTTATTTATCTTTGTTTTTGGTGCGAATTGAAGATGGTCTAGATTCAATTGTGTTTTCAAGGTATCGATACAGTGCTTTTTTATCGGTGGGAACTTCTCAGTACAATTGATGATAAATAATTTATTTCGTACTCTAAAGTTATAATTAAATTGAATTCATGAATTAATTTGTATTAACTTTTAAAGATGCCAATCCAATTAAAGTAGTGGATAAAAGTTCCAAACAGAATATAATGTTCATTGCCTGATGTGTTTTTAAAATAATTTAATTAATAAATTGAAGAGAAGATGAAAGTGAATTTATTAACATTTTATTCTAATATTTTAGTAATTAATTATCCTCTGATATCCAGATATATAATTAAAGATAATACTGTTTAATTAACAATTTCCCAGTTCATATTCAGTGTATCTCACGTAAGAAATACAGAAGCGAAGTACACACTCTACCATAGCTAGAATATTGCCACGTCCATTTGTTTCCTTTTTTGCTTCCTCAATAGCGAGTGAGTTTGCATGTTGTGCATCATCCTCCAGGAGAGATATTGCGGGGAAATATTTCTCCCACCGAGAGATCATATTCGCCAATATTCAGATGAGTTCTTGGTCTGTCTTCATCCATAGTAAGGCCTCTTCACACTTGGTAATAATCTAGAGTGAGTGCGAAGGTAGAGGTGACGGTTGAACTCAAAATACATATTCTTGAAGAATTGAACAGATATCTTTAATATCTATTAATGGGAGTAGCTTTTCTGCATCCATGAGCTTAGTCACTGTCAAAGGTGAGTTTGTTCCTGTATAGACTATATTTTCTTTATTTCCTATTGACGTCAGGGACAGTACCTTTAGTTTCGAAGCAGACGTAAAAACTTCATATTAAGTTAATTAAATGTCTGGAAAATGATGAGGTTGATTCAAGAAATGTATATAAGTTGAATTCATTACATTTTGAAGTGTTGTTCTCGTTACTGTCTTATCGTAAATTGCTTGTCAGCCATATGACATGTAAAAAAACTTGTCCAATACTTCTTGCTAAATCAAATAAGCAGCATGCAAAACAAGTAGTATGAGTGAAACTAGAGTGAACTGGATTCAGTGCAACTAGAATGTACTCGGTTGAGTGCAAACTAGAGTTTCCTAGATTGAATACACGGCTGTTTATTAGTGTGAAGAGGTTTCTAAACACAGCCTAGCAGTTGCAACAGTGTATCAAACTTTGAGATTTGCTCTTTATGACTCCATGAATTCGAAAGACTCTGAAAAGTTTGTGTTTGATGTCTTTCTACTGAGCGGCTTGAAAGCTTTGCCGATAGACGGACGCACTTTCATTTCTATATTGAAGCGGAGGCATCTCTAAAGTAAATGACTGGAGTACTCTCTTATGGATTACTCCTTAGCTAACTCCAAAGGGGATGGATAGTGTATGAAGTGGTATCAAGGATACTATTTGGATAATGTATGAAGTGGTATGAAGTATATTCTTTGGATTCTTTTTAATGCAATAGATCATATTAAGGATCTTATTTGGATATTTTTGAATAATATATGACATTTTAATTGATTCTGATGGATTCTTCATGTGTATAGTTTTGCTCAGGTTGATTTATTATATTCCTGAAAAAAATTGTGTTGTGTGTTTTCCTACATAAATTAAGAAAAATTCAAACTCGAATATGGAAGAAATTACGCATTTCAAATCTAATTAATTCTGCTCCCCTATTCGAATCGACCACAGGTTTTTAGTAAGCTATTAGGATTTATTTATAATGTAAAATTAAGTTATTTATCGGTCTTATAACGATAGAAATGGCATTGCAGATGACGGAGAAGGATACTATTATTCTATTAGTGGTCTCTGCAGAACTATTACATTTTATCACGAATTGGAGGAGAATTTTAGCTTTTACTATTTCGGGAGTAGATCTGACTTAAATGTCTACTCTAAATACTACTATTTTGACAACAATTCTTACCCTAAAGGTTACAATTCTTACCCTATATACCACAATCCCTACCCTATATACCACAATTCTTACCCTATATACCACAATTCTTACCCTATATACCACAATTCTTACCCTATATACCACAAATCTTACCTTATATTACATACCACAATTCTTACCCTATATACCACAATTCTTACCCTATATACCACAATTCTTACCCTATATACCACAATTCTTACCCTATATTACATACCACAATTCTTACCCTATATAACACAATTCTTACCCTATATAACACAATTCTTACCTTATATACCACAATTCTTACCATATATACCACAATTCTTACCATATATCACATACTACAATTCCTACCCTATATATCAAAATTTCTACCCTATATACCACAATTCTTACCCTAAGCAACTCCCTAGCTGCCAATTATATCAAATTCATTCCCACTGCCTCTGTTGAGAGGAAAATGGAGAGTTTGAACATTAATTAGTAGTGATGCATTTAATTAAAACATTGATGAAGTCAATGGAGTGAAGTAGCGTTACTTCACCTGTGAACAGTGTACAATATTGTGAACACATTGTGAGTTATTGTAAACAGTGTACAATATTGTGAACACATTGTGATTTATTGTAAACAGTGTACAATATTGTGAACACATTGTGAGTTATTGTAAGCAGTGTACAATATTGTGAACACATTGTGAGTTATTGTAAGCAGTGTACAATATTGTGAACACATTATGAGTTATTGTAAGCAGTGTACAATATTGTGAACACATTGTGAGGTATTGTAAGCAGTGTACAATATTGTGAACACATTGTGAGTTATTGTAAGCAGTGTACAATATTGTGAACACATTGTGAGTTATTGTAAACAGTGTACAATATTGTGAACACATTGTGAGTTATTGTAAACAGTGTACAATATTGTGAACACATTGTGAGTTATTGTAAGCAGTGTACAATATTGTGAACACATTGTGAGGTATTGTAAGCAGTGTACAATATTGTGAACACATTGTGAGTTAATGTGAATTATTCTACACACCTGTGAGCACATTAAACCATTTTAATATTTTTTTAGTGGCATGTACTTTAGTGTCTCAGAATTTCAGTGTGATGCACTTTAGGGTCTCAACATTTCTTCAGTGTGATGCACTTAGAATTACTCTACTGACATTAGTCCCAATATTTAAAAATGGATAAATTGGGACACCGAAACACTTTTAGAGCTTGTCCACACATGTCAGTGGTCCATCCGGTCCTGCTCCTTTCAGTAATTTTTTTCAGCACTGAGAGGAGCCGGTACTGTGTAACGATTTACTTCCTCACTGGCACTGAAGCACTGAGAGGAGACGGACCAGATCACTGACATGTGTGAAAAAGCCTCTAAACTCTTGAAACACACAAGTATATCAAAATTATAGTTGAACATAATCATCTCAATTTACAGACGAAGACTTTTAGGTTTAGCGTGAAGTAATTTAAGTTATTAGATCCTATTTGAATGTGGATTCTTTCTAACCTAATTACTATAACTAGGGTAGTAGCTTATTCATATTCAGAACTTAACAAAAATGTTAAATATTTTCTTCTTTTTCAGATGTGATAGCAACAGACCGTGCGATCGCAGCATGCAAAGATAAAATATCATCTGAGAGACGTATGAAGGAGATAGAGGCGGGTAGGAAGATGGCTCAGAGGGATTGCAACCAACAGGGCAGTCCATCACCTACCAGACAATGTGCTCTGGTGGTGTATCTCCTGGCGATTTGCTGGTGAGTTGGCATGTGATTGGAAACTGTCTTTAGTTAGGAAATTTTAGGTTAACAATTATTGGTTTCTATAGTTCAGAGAAAAGTGTTCACAATGTGTAAATCAACCACTAACAGTTGTAAATAAAGTGCACAGTGAAGAGTTAAAACAACCACCATTAGTTGTAAATAAAGTGCACAGTGAAGAGTTAAAACAACCACCAATAGTTGTAAATAAGTGCACAGTGAAGGGTAAAAACAACCACTAATAGTTGTACATAAAGTGCACAGTGAAGAGTTAAAACAAACACCAATAGTTGTAAATAAAGTGCACAGTGAAGAGTTAAAACAACCACCAATAGTTGAAAATAAAGTGCACAGTGAAGGGTTAAAACAACCACCAATAGTTGTAAATAAGTGCACAGTGAAGGGTTAAAACAACCACTAATAGTTGTACATAAAGTGCACAGTGAAGAGTTAAAACAAACACCAATAGTTGTAAATAAAGTGCACAGTGAAGGGTTAAAACAATCACCAATAGTTGTACATAAAGTGCACAGTGAAGTGTTAAAACAACCACCAATAGTTGTAAATAAAGTGCACAGTGAAGTGTTAAAACAACCACCAATAGTTGTAAATAAAGTGCACAGTGAAGAGTTAAAACAACCACCAATAGTTGTAAATAAAGTGCACAGTTAAGGGTTAAAACAACCACCAATAGTTGTAAATAAGTGCACAGTGAAGGGTTAAAACAACCACTAATAGTTGTAAATAAAGTGCACAGTGAAGGGTTAAAACAATCACCAATAGTTGTACATAAAGTGCACAGTGAAGTGTTAAAACAACCACCAATAGTTGTAAATAAAGTGCACAGTGAAGTGTTAAAACAACCACCAATAGTTGTAAATAAAGTGCACAGTGAAGAGTTAAAACAACCACCAATAGTTGTAAATAAAGTGCACAGTTAAGGGTTAAAACAACCACCAATAGTTGTAAATAAGTGCACAGTGAAGGGTTAAAACAACCACTAATAGTTGTACATAAAGTGCACAGTGAAGAGTTAAAACAAACACCAATAGTTGTAAATAAAGTGCACAGTGAAGAGTTAAAACAACCACCAATAGTTGTAAATAAAGTGCACAGTGAAGAGTTAAAACAACCACCAATAGTTGTAAATAAAGTGCACAGTGAAGAGTTAAAACAACCACCAATAGTTGTAAATAAAGTGCACAGTGAAGAGTTAAAACAACCACCAATAGTTGTAAATAAAGTGCACAGTGAAGTGTTAAAACAACCACCAATAGTTGTAAATAAAGTGCACAGTGAAGAGTTAAAACAACCACCAATAGTTGTAAATAAAGTGCACAGTGAAGTGTTAAAACAACCACCAATAGTTGTAAATAAAGTGCACAGTGAAGAGTTAAAACAACCACCAATAGTTGTAAATAAAGTCCACAGTGAAGGGTTAAAACAACCACCAATAGTTGTACATAAAGTGCACAGTGAAGAGTTAAAACAACCACCAATAGTTGTAAATAAAGTGCACAGTGAAGGGTTAAAACAACCACCAATAGTTGTACATAAAGTGCACAGTGAAGAGTTAAAACAACCACCAATAGTTGTAAATAAAATGCACAGTGAAGGGTTAAAACAACCACCAATAGTTGTACATAAAGTGCACAGTGAAGAGTTAAAACAACCATCAATAGTTGTAAATAAAGTGCACAGTGAAGTGTTAAAACAACCTCCAATAGTTGTAAATAAAGTGCACAGTGAAGAGTTAAAACAACAACCAATAGTTGTAAATAAAGTGCACAGTGAAGTGTTGAAACAACCACCAATAGTTGTAAATAAAGTGCACAGTGAAGAGTTAAAACAACCACCAATATTTGTAAATAAAGTGCACAGTGAAGTGTTAAAACAACCACCAATAGTTGTAAATAAAGTGCACAGTGAAGAGTTAAAACAACCACCAATAGTTGTAAATAAAGTGCACAGTGAAGGGTTAAAACAACCACCAATAGTTGTACATAAAGTGCACAGTGAAGAGTTAAAACAACCACCAATAGTTGTAAATAAAGTGCACAGTGTAGTGTTAAAACAACCACCAATAGTTGTAAATAAAGTGCACAGTGAAGAGTTAAAACAACCACCAATAGTTGTATATAAAGTGCACAGTGAAGAGTTAAAACAACCACCAATAGTTGTAAATAAAGTGCACAATGAAGGGTTAAAACAACCACCAATAATTGTACATAAAGTGCACAGTGAAGAGTTAAAACAACCACCAATAGTTGTAAATAAAGTACACAGTGAAGAGTTAAAACAACCACCAATAGGTGTAAATAAAGTGCACAATGAAGGGTTAAAACAATCACCAATAGTTGTACATAAAGTGCACAGTGAAGAGTTAAAACAACCACCAATAGTTGTAAATAAAGTGCACAGTGAAGTGTTAAAACAACCACCAATAGTTGTAAATAAAGTACACAGTGAATAGTTAAAACAACCACCAATAGTTGTAAATAAAGTGCACAGTAAAGAGTTAAAACAACCACCAATAGTTGTAAATAAAGTGCACAGTGAAGAGTTAAAACAACCACCAATAGTTGTAAATAAAGTGCACAGTAAAGAGTTAAAACAACCACCAATAGTTGTAAATAAAGTGCACAGTGAAGAGTTAAAACAACCACCAATTGTGGGTAATAAGGAGAAAAAGATTATAATTCAAATTTAATATATAATTTTTATAATAATTATTATGGTTATTCTAACCGTATCCAATTTTGCAACTCTACAAATGTTAACTTTAATAATAGTATTGTCTTCAAATCCCAATACTATCTATGGCTTCAGAATCTATCGTATAATCAATGTTGCTCAGATAACAGTGCTTCTTGGACTACTCCTGTGAAATGTATATATAATAGACATAAAGGCAAACATGTAAATGTTCACTTCTATTGAATATCATAAATCAACTTGAGTAAAATTATACAACAATGACTCAATATTGTTGTAATATTGTTCCAAAATTATTGCAATATTTTCCCTAAATTGTCACAAAATTATTGCAATATTTTCCCAAATTTGTCACAAAATTATTGCAATATTTTCCCAAAATTGTCACAAAATTATTGCAATATTTTCCCAAAATTGTCACAAAATTATTGCAATATTTTCCCAAAATTGTCACAAAATTATTGCAATATTTTCCCAAAATTGACACAAAATTATTGCAATATTTTCCCAAAATTGACACAAAATTATTGCAATATTTTCCCAAATTTGTCACAAAATTATTGCAATATTTTCCCTAAATTGTCACAAAATTATTGCAATATTTTCCCAAAATTGACACAAAATTATTGCAATATTTTCCCAAATTTGTCACAAAATTATTGCAATATTTTCCCTAAATTGTCACAAAATTATTGCAATATTTTCCCTAAATTGTCACAAAATTATTGCAATATTTTCCCTAAATTGTCACAAAATTATTGCAATATTTTCCCAAAATTGACACAAAATTATTGCAATATTTTCCCAAAATTGTCACAAAATTATTGCAATATTTTCCCAAAATTGTCACAAAATTATTGCAATATTTTCCCAAAATTGTCACAAGATTATTGTAATATTTTCCCTAAATTGTCACAAGATTATTGCAATATTTTCCCTAAATTGTCACAAAATTATTGCAATATTTTCCCATAATTGTCACAAAATTATTGCAATATTTTCCCAAAATTGTCACAAAATTATTGCAATATTTTCCCAAAATTGTCACAAAATTATTGCAATATTTTCCTAATATTGTTACACCGTTGTTTCAGTATTGTTACAGCCTTGTGCAAATATTGTCACTTCATTGTTTCAATATTCGAATGCTATTGTAACAATACTGGATTAATGGTGTTCAACGTTATTAACTGCCTGCAAGATCATCTTCTGCCACTACAAATAAATACAAACGACATAACCTGGTGAACACACCTCATGGGATTTACATAATCCCCATTTTAATCTCCTACACTAGCCAATTGCAGTTTGCTTCATTGCCATTTGCATTCTGAATTTAGTAGAGGCTTTGCATGGAACATTATTTAACTAAATTATGACTAAACTTGTGACAGAAAAAATATATTCTTTCCTCATATAGCAAAATGGAGCAAAGTTGAACGTTTCTTTACACTTTTATAGGCCTCACTTCTATATTATTGGTATATTTATAGTTTAAAAAGTATTTATGTTTTTTCTTTCGATCATTAGCTTGTTTAATCTGATTTACATACACCTAATTTCATGTAAAATGCTGTGAAATTTACACATCAGACACACAGTCTTTGTAGAATTTTTGGTAAAAACAATTAATAAACATTAAGTAATTATACAATAAAAATATTTTACATAAGAATTAGTTTACATAGGAATTATAAATTATTTTCTTTTCACTTCAAATTCCTACGACATCTTCATCACATATGTAGATCACTGATATTTATCTTCCACCTTTTAGTTATTAAGCAAATTACTTCACCAAAAGAATTGAAATGAAATATAACTCTCCTGACAGTTGCACAGATATCTTTTCGTGCGGTAGTACTTAACTGCGGTTTTCTGAAAGTTTTTTTCGGATGGAATAAATGGTAGTGTATGGCAGTAGTTGGGAGCAATTTACGATGTGCTGCCGCCCACAGACTACCAATTGGCAGCACGTTTCATTGTGCTTGCGGCACTTTCCTCCGCAGCTTTTTCAATGGCGTGCCAGACTTTAGCCTCAAAACTCGGAATAATTTCTCAGTAAATTGGCCAAGGAATCGCTCCCCAGGATACGTCGTGATGGAAAGTTCTTCCTCTTTAGTTTCCCCCAATGGTTATTATGAGAATAAATCATTTTTACATCAATTTAACATCAACATATCTAAGAGGAAATATTACCATTGTATCCTCGGATATAATAGTTAGGAGATGTTTATATCATAGAGTTATGATAAACTACTCTAGAGAGAGGAAGTATTGCATTGATTGCAGGACGCTAAGGAGGATGGTGTAAAACCTTATTATGTTTCAGTTATATCATTTCTCCATTAAATTTTGTTTCAGTTATATCATTTCTCCATTAAACTGACGCTAGATTGCCAGTCACGTGACCCAAAAATAAGGATTTTAGCGTCCAGCAAGACCCGATATTATTTTAGCCACTGACTCACCACTTGGTATAGATAGATGAATTTATAATTATTGTTTCTTCACATTCCTACCTCTTAACACTCGTATTTTTTCATTCACACTTTTTAAAACATAGGTTGTCATGTCTTCTTATTTTCCAGTTAATTTAATGCAGTTATGGTCATGATAGTTATTTTATATATATTTATTTATAACAAGTATTGTCATAGTTAATTATGAGGCAATAAATGTTAAATATTCCTTTTAAGGATGACATGAATTCTGTTCAATTAATACAATATTTTCTCTTTTATTTTCCAGTTTGGTGGCTGTTTCTGCGGAACCGAACAAGTGAGTGACTTTTCAGTGATAATTTTAATTTTATTTAAGGGTGTAATAGAAAATAATGGAGTAATAGCAATTAAAGCAGTAATTGAAATTAATATAGTAATATTAATTAAATTGGTAATATAAAGTAAATGGTTAATAAAGATTTAAATTAATAGTATTTACAACTCAATGACTAAATAAACTCACCAGCAGAATCTACACAGAATCATTGACAAGTATTCCAATCTTGATATCACTTTATATTGTTTCTATTTCATATTATACCAAACCTACCCCGTTACATTAGCCGCTATGATGTTAGTTCTGTTGATGGGACTAGAAGTAACCAGTCAGCATTTTCGGATGCGATGATGTAGTTTTTTTTAGTGTACGGAGTAGCTACATTTATCTGATAGATTGGCTGAGGAAGTTTTATTTCGAATGGGAGTGTATAGGATCAAAATTGATCGAAATTATGTGATTAAATTTAAAAAAAAATGAAATATGTTACAATAAAAAAAATTAAACTACATATAAATTTATTTATATATCTCCTTAAAGTCCGTTTTTTTAAAATATACTTTTCTGGCGAAAAATAAATTGCATTCTAACCATTTTTTTTAATTTGTAGGAAAATATATAAAGTATATGAAGAATATATATATTCATATATAATTATTATGTGAGACAACATTAATCAATAAGGTGACAGTTTTCCTATTATAATTCGATTGATAATTTCATTATTGTCTTAGAAATTGTTTTCTTTCATCTTTACTTTGAAACTTGTTTTCAGTGACGAAAAGACTTCATTAGCACTTATATCATTATATTTCTGTGTAAAACTAGTGAGCAATATTTTATTTCGCAATTGGGTGATACATTTCCCTAGCTAATTAATCCAGTCGGCTTGGAAGTGTCGATTTAATTGGAATTTACACCAATGAATTCAAAGAGAAAAAAGAAATGCTGTGTGACTGAAATAGGAAATAGTCTGGGACTTTTATTGGGTGATACTATCACTTAATCAGCTGCTGATACTATCACTTACTCAGCTGGTGAAACCATCACTCTCTCAGCTGCTGATACTATCACTTACTCAGCTGTTGATACTATCACTTACTCGGCTGGTGATACTATCACTTACTCGGCTGGTTATACTATCACTTACTCAGCTGGTGATACTATCACTTACTCAGCTGGTGATACTATCACTTACTCAGCTGGTGATACTATCCCTTACTCAGCTGGTTATACTATCACTTACTCAGCTGTTGATACTATCACTTACTCAGTTGTTGATACTGTCACTCACTTCCTTCACTCCTGACGGATAATCACTATTTTAAGTCGCTAGTGCCAATATTACTCCAAGTTCACCGTAATGTTCTTTTTACTTAAAAACGTGTAAAGATGGCGTGCGTTAAATTAACGCCGTAGCATGTGCTATTGATCTATTTTAGCTTCACTCATGAAAGTTCCATACGGAACAGTAACTCTTATATCGAATGAACGTATCTTGAAATATTTAATATGACAACAAAATGCATGAAGATTATATTTGTTAAAGTAAATTAAATATTAGAAGCATTCTCCGTAGATTTTGATATCAAAGTTTATTAAATATAATTATTGTAACTCTAATATAATAGAGTCACATATTTTAATATTGTAATATATATTTATTTCAATAGTTTCTGGAAAGAATTGTTCCAATCGATTTTTTTTATTGAAATAGTAAATTTAAATGTATTTATGTAGTTCATTTTTGAATATTGTATACAATTTTTTTGCTTTATAAAATTTCATTTTATAATTGGCATCTATGCCCATACAAGTTACGTTGCCATGTTTCCCGGAATAATTTTTAAATCATATATTATGCAGGTATCCCATCAAAATTTACATATGTTGTTTAATATTTTAGAATCGTTTTGAGGTACAATCCTGTCTCTATAAAAAATAAATACAATTGTCTTTTGATCAGGTAATATCAACTAACTACCTTGTTAACAATGTGCTGTTTTAAAATATAGGATGAAATCTGAGCTATCAGACTGGTTCCAAATTTTCTATCATATACAAAATGATTAAATTGTAATTACTATTTGTGTTCTATATTATTTGGAATCCATAATACGTGCAGGTATCTAGAAAACAAAATATAAACATAAAAAATAACCCTTATAAACATTTGTAAGCCTATAAAAAGAATAATTCTTAGAAAATACTATAAAAAAAACAATTTTTTAGAAAACCCAATAATTTTCTTTAGAAAGTACTATCAACAACATTTTTTAATCATATCTAGAAATATTTAAAAAAAACTATCATATAATTTAAAAAGAAATAACTATCGAAAAACCTACAATTTCAATAGTTTATAAAGTATCAAAAATACTATCAAAAACATTGTAAGATTGTCTAAAACTATCAACTGCTCCTTACAATATCAAACAAACTATCAAACCTATCATCATGTCTGTGGTAACTCATGTTTCTATTGTTGCACGAGCCCCTGTCACACTATTAGATTAATGGAGAGTTCTGCTAATGGGCTTCCACAAAAAACTCTGATGTCATCAAGACTGAAATTTGGGTCATTTTAGTCCCCATTTTGATACAAACAGGAGTAGACAGTTTTGGAATTATCTTTCCGTCTCCTAAGGCCCCCTGTCATGTATCATTATAATCCAGGGTGAGGCGCACGATTCCACTTTTTCGACCAAATGAAAGAAAATGTGAGATTATAATTTAACTCATGATTTTCATTCTTATCTCGCCTTATATATAAATTTGAAGTATGTTAATAATTGAATCAAAATGCATTATCTAAGATTGATGACATAATATATAATTTGTACTGATGAGAGAATCAGTTTCTTTGAAGTAAATGAAATATTAGAAGCATTTTCCGTGGACCAGAAATTAATATTAATTGTGTGTACTTTCTATGTAATATTCATCTAATGTATTAATCTTCATTCTTTAATTATTTTATAGGTATATTTCATTATGTCCTAGGAAAGATTTGATGGAATTTTTCCCCATTGGATTGTCTCCCCAAATTCTATTTTGTTACATGACAAATAATAATAGCGGTGTAATTTAGGAAAGAGATTTCAATTTAGTTTAATGGATACTCGAGTGGATTCATTTTATTTCGGTCGCATTATAAACTAACGAAAGATTGTAATCAAAATCTGGGCGTGGGGGAGGGGGGAAAAGATGTGAAAAATATAGGTATATGTGGTTATTATTAATATGAAATGTTTATTAAGTATAAGTAAATGATGTGATATTGAATAATGTTTGTTTTAAATTCTTAACTTGATAATAGTACAAAACTGTTTCATATTACCCTTACTCAGATCTTTACCATACAGTTCCAGTTTATTACCGTACATTCATAGCTTATTAGCGTATATTCATTTCTTATTACCGTGCACTCATAGCTTATTACCGTGCACTCATAGCTTGTTACCATAACATGCAAAGCTTATTACCGTACATAGCTTATATTCATTCACGTTACGCATTTTCACATTACGCTCATCAATGGCATTCTATCAACTTTTTAAAAAAACAATGGAAGACTTTTTTCCTAGTCCACTTAACGTAATTCTTACCAGAGAAAATTCCATTCAATTTGTTAGAGTTAGGAGGATTAATTGGATGATTGAATTATGAATTAATTGTTTAAATGCACTCCGCTGTTACAAGATTAACTCTAACTTGATTATTTTATTTAATGTCAGAGGTGAAAGAGATGTCACTGAGTTATATGATTGTATACATTTACTATTGACACTCTGAAAATGAATTAAATGATTTAATTGTCATATGTTGCTAACAGTGTCCTGATTGGGGTCCTAACTGTGTCCTTATATTGCTACCAGTGTCCTCATTGGGGTACTTACTGTGTCCCTATATTGCTAACAGTGTCCTGATTGGAGTATTTACTGTGTCCCTATATTGCTAACAGTGTCCTTATTGGAGTACTTACTGTGTCCCTATATTGCAAACAGTGTCCTTATTGGAGTATTTACTGTGTCCCTATATTGCTAACAGTGTCCTTATTGGAGTATTTACTGTGTCCCTATATTGCGAACAGTGTCCTGATTGTGGTACTTACTGTGTCCCTATATTTCTAACAGTGTCCTGATTGGAGTATTTACTGTGTCCCTATATTGCTAACAGTGTCCTGATTGGAGTACTTACTGTGTCCCTATATTGCTAACAGTGTCCTGATTGGAGTATTTACTGTGTCCCTATATTTCTAACAGTGTCCTGATTGGAGCACTTACTGTGTCCCTATATTGCTAACAGTGTCCTTATTGGAGTACTTACTGTGTCCCTATATTGCGAACAGTGTCCTGATTGTGGTACTAACTGTGTCCCTATATTGCTAACAGTGTCCCAATTGTGGTACTTACTGTGTCCCTATATTGCTAACAGTGTCCTTATTGGAGTACTTACTGTGTCCCTATATTGCGAACAGTGTCCTTATTGGAGTATTTACTGTGTCCCTATATTGCTAACAGTGTCCTCATTGGAGTACTTACTGTGTCCCTATATTGCGAACAGTGTCCTTATTGGAGTATTTACTGTGTCCCTATATTGCTAACAGTGTCCTCATTGGAGTACTTACTGTGTCCCTATATTGCTAACAGTGTCCTGATTGGAGTATTTACTGTGTCCCTATATTGCTAACAGTGTCCTTATTGGAGTATTTACTGTGTCCCTATATTGCGAACAGTGTCCTGATTGTGGTACTTACTGTGTCCCTATATTGCTAACAGTGTCCCAATTGTGGTACTTACTGTGTCCCTATATTGCTAACAGTGTCCCAATTGGGGTACTTACTGTGTCCCTATATTGCTAACAGTGACCTGATTGGGGTATTTACTGTGTCCCTATATTGCTAACAGTGTCCCAATTGGGGTACTTACTGTGTCCCTATATTGCTAACAGTGACCTGATTGGGGTACTTACTATGTCCCTATATTACTAACAGTGTCCCAATTGGGGTACTTACTGTGTCCGTATATTGCTAACAGTGTCCCTATATTGCTAACAGTGTCCTGATTGTGGTACTAACTGTGTCCCTATAATGCTAACAGTGTCCTCATTGGAGTACTTACTGTGTCCCTATAATAATAACAGTGTCCTCATTGGAGTACTTACTGTGTCCCTATAATGCTAACAGTGTCCTCATTGGAGTACTTACTGTGTCCCTATATTGCTAACAGTGTCCCAATTGGGGTACTCACTGTGTCCGTATATTGCTAACAGTGTCCCAATTGGGGTACTTACTGTGTCCGTATATTGCTAACAGTGTCCTCATTGGAGTACTTACTGTGTCCCTATATTGCTAACAGTGTCCTTATTGGGGTATTAACTGTGTCCCTATATTGCTAACAGTGTCCTCATTGGAGTACTTACTGTGTCCCTATATTGCTAACAGTGTCCCAATTGGGGTACTTACTGTGTCCGTATATTGCTAACAGTGTCCTGATTGGGATACTAACTGTGTCCCTATATTGCTAACAGTGTCCTTATTGGGGTACCTAATGTATCCCTATATTGCTAACAGTGTCCTCATTGGAGTACTTACGTTGTCCCTATATTGCTAACAGTGTCCTTATTGGGGTACTAACTGTGTCCCTATATTGCTAACAGTGTCCTCATTGGAGTACTTACTGTGTCCCCATATTGCTAACCGTGTCCCAATTGGGGTACTTACTGTGTCCGTATATTGCTAGCAGTGTCCCAATTGAGGTACTTACTGTGTCCGTATACTGCTAACAGTGTCCCAATTGGGGTATTTACTGTGTCCCTATATTGCTAACAGTGTCCTCATTGGGGTACTTACTGTGTTCCTATATTGCTAACAGTGTCCCAATTGTGGTACTTACTGTGTCCCTATAATGCTAACAGTGTCCTCATTGGAGTACTTACTGTGTCCCTATAATGCTAACAGTGTCCTCATTGGAGTACTTACTGTGTCCCTATATTGCTAACAGTGTCCCAATTGGGGTACTCACTTTGTCCGTATATTGCTAACAGTGTCACAATTGGGGTACTTACTGTGTCCGTATATTGCTAACAGTGTCCTCATTGGAGTACTTACTGTGTCCCTATATTGCTAACAGTGTCCTTATTGGGGTACTAACTGTGTCCCTATATTGCTAACAGTGTCCTCATTGGAGTACTTACTGTGTCCCTATATTGCTAACAGTGTCCCAATTGGGGTACTTACTGTGTCCGTATATTGCTAACAGTGTCCTGATTGGGATACTAACTGTGTCCCTATATTGCTAACAGTGTCCTTATTGGGGTACCTAATGTGTCCCTTTGCTAACAGTGTCCTCATTGGAGTACTTACTGTGTCCCTATATTGCTAACAGTGTCCTTATTGGGGTACTAACTGTGTCCCTATATTGCTAACAGTGTCCTCATTGGAGTACTTACTGTGTCTCCATATTCCTAACAGTGTCCCAATTGGGGTACTTACTGTGTCCGTATATTGCTAACAGTGTCCCAATTGAGGTACTTACTGTGTTCGTATACTGCTAACAGTGTCCCAATTGGGGTACTTACTGTGTTCCTATATTGCTAACAGTGTCCCAATTGTGGTACTTACTGTGTCCCTATAATGCTAACAGTGTCCTCATTGGAGTACTTACTGAGTCCCTATAATGCTAACAGTGTCCTCATTGGAGTACTTACTGTGTCCCTATATTGCTAACAGTGTCCCAATTGGGGTACTCACTTTGTCCGTATATTGCTAACAGTGTCACAATTGGGGTACTTACTGTGTCCGTATATTGCTAACAGTGTCCTCATTGGAGTACTTACTGTGTCCCTATATTGCTAACAGTGACCTGATTGGGGTATTTACTGTGTCCCTATATTGCTAACAGTGTCCCAATTGGGGTACTTACTGTGTCCCTATATTGCTAACAGTGACCTGATTGGGGTACTTACTATGTCCCTATATTACTAACAGTGTCCCAATTGGGGTACTTACTGTGTCCGTATATTGCTAACAGTGTCCCTATATTGCTAACAGTGTCCTGATTGTGGTACTTACTGTGTCCCTATAATGCTAACAGTGTCCTCATTGGAGTACTTACTGTGTCCCTATAATGCTAACAGTGTCCTCATTGGAGTACTTACTGTGTCCCTATAATGCTAACAGTGTCCTCATTGGAGTACTTACTGTGTCCCTATATTGCTAACAGTGTCCCAATTGGGGTACTCACTGTGTCCGTATATTGCTAACAGTGTCCCAATTGGGGTACTTACTGTGTCCGTATATTGCTAACAGTGTCCTCATTGGAGTACTTACTGTGTCCCTATATTGCTAACAGTGTCCTTATTGGGGTATTAACTGTGTCCCTATATTGCTAACAGTGTCCTCATTGGAGTACTTACTGTGTCCCTATATTGCTAACAGTGTCCCAATTGGGGTACTTACTGTGTCCGTATATTGCTAACAGTGTCCTGATTGGGATACTAACTGTGTCCCTATATTGCTAACAGTGTCCTTATTGGGGTACCTAATGTATCCCTATATTGCTAACAGTGTCCTCATTGGAATACTTACGTTGTCCCTATATTGCTAACAGTGTCCTTATTGGGGTACTAACTGTGTCCCTATATTGCTAACAGTGTCCTCATTGGAGTACTTACTGTGTCCCCATATTGCTAACCGTGTCCCAATTGGGGTACTTACTGTGTCCGTATATTGCTAGCAGTGTCCCAATTGAGGTACTTACTGTGTCCGTATACTGCTAACAGTGTCCCAATTGGGGTATTTACTGTGTCCCTATATTGCTAACAGTGTCCTCATTGGGGTACTTACTGTGTCCCTATATTGCTAACAGTGTCCCAATTGGGGTACTTACTGTGTCCGTATATTGCTAACAGTGTCCCAATTGGGGTACTTACTGTGTCCGTATATTGCTAACAGTGTCCCAATTGGGGTACTTACTGTGTCCGTATATTGCTAACAGTGTCCCAATTGGGGTACTTACTGTGTCCATATATTGCTAACAGTGTCCCAATTGGGGTCCTTACTGTGTTCCTATATTGCTAACAGTGTCCCAATTGGGGTACTTACTGTGTCCCTATAATGCTAACAGTGTCCTCATTGGAGTACTTACTGTGTTCCTATATTGCTAACAGTGTCCCAATTGGGGTCCTTACTGTGTTCCTACATTGCTAACAGTGTCCCAATTGTGGTACTTACTGTGTCCCTATAATGCTAACAGTGTCCTCATTGGAGTACTTACTGTGTCCCTATAATGCTAACAGTGTCCTCATTGGAGTACTTACTGTGTCCCTATATTGCTAACAGTGTCCCAATTGGGGTACTCACTTTGTCCGTATATTGCTAACAGTGTCACAATTGGGGTACTTACTGTGTCCGTATATTGCTAACAGTGTCCTCATTGGAGTACTTACTGTGTCCCTATATTGCTAACAGTGTCCTTATTGGGGTACTAACTGTGTCCCTATATTGCTAACAGTGTCCTCATTGGAGTACTTACTGTGTCCCTATATTGCTAACAGTGTCCCAATTGGGGTACTTACTGTGTCCGTATATTGCTAACAGTGTCCTGATTGGGATACTAACTGTGTCCCTATATTGCTAACAGTGTCCTTATTGGGGTACCTAATGTGTCCCTTTGCTAACAGTGTCCTCATTGGAGTACTTACTGTGTCCCTATATTGCTAACAGTGTCCTTATTGGGGTACTAACTGTGTCCCTATATTGCTAACAGTGTCCTCATTGGAGTACTTACTGTGTCTCCATATTCCTAACAGTGTCCCAATTGGGGTACTTACTGTGTCCGTATATTGCTAACAGTGTCGCAATTGAGGTACTTACTGTGTTCGTATACTGCTAACAGTGTCCCAATTGGGGTATTTACTGTGTCCCTATATTGCTAACAGTGTCCTCATTGGGGTACTTACTGTGTCCCTATATTGCTAACAGTGTCCCAATTGGGGTACTTACTGTGTCCGTATATTGCTAACAGTGTCCCAATTGGGGTACTTACTGTGTCCGTATATTGCTAACAGTGTCCCAATTTGGGTACTTACTGTGTTCCTATATTGCTAACAGTGTCCCAATTGGGGTACTTACTGTGTCCTTATATTGCTAACATTGTCCTTATTGAGGTACTTACTGTGTCCCTATATTGCTAACAGTGTCCTATTTGAGGTACTTACTGTGTCCTTATATTGCTAACAGTGTCCTTATTGGGGTACTTACTGTGTCCTTATATTGCTAACAGTGTCTTTATTGAAGTACTTACTGTGTCCCTATATTGCTAACAGTTTCCTGATTGAAATACTCTCCCTATTACAATATAATAAATTGTATCAAGGAAGGTTCGCAGAAACGATTTCCTCAATAATTTTCCCGTCTTTCCCTTCATTTTCCATATGAAGTCCGTTTGTTTTGATGTTGATTGCTTTCTCGTGTATTTCTTTAGAAAAATCTACGGATAATAGTCTCCTTTGATGTCGGCAATCTATCAAAAATAAATCATTGCAAAAAATGAACTAATATTAGGTCCACAATTGAGAGGAAGAACTGTTATTTTTCTCTTTAATATGTTAGCTATAAATTATTGTCATGGGCTAAATATATTGGTAATGGATTTAATTATATTATTCACTAGTTACACTATTTGAAGAAATTATGTTAGTATACGTTGCAATATAAATAATAATTAATTGTTAGAGACATGTTTCATTTTCTGAATACATATTTCTTTTGTTTCAGGAACCTTAATGAGATTTCTTCTTCGATGCTGAGGCAGAGAGAAAAAATTATTCTCGATGAAATTATAGGACCAGCTAATTACGATAAGAGGATTCGACCAGCTGGCAGAAATGACACTGGTGAGTAGAATTCGACCAGCTGGCAGAAATGACACTGGTGAGTAAGATTCGACCATCTAGCAGAAATGACACTGGTGAGTAGAATTCGACCAGCTGGCAGAAATGACACTGGTGAGTAGAATTTGACAGCTGGCAGAAATGACACTAGTGAGTAGAATTTGACAGCTGGCAGAAATGACACTAGTGAGTAGAATTTGACAGCTGGCAGAAATGACACTGGTGAGTAGGATTCGACTAGGTGGTTGAAATGACACTAGTGAGTAGAATTTGACAGCTGGCAGAAATGACACTAGTGAGTAGAATTTGACAGCTGGCAGAAATGACACTAGTGAGTAGAATTTGACAGCTGGCAGAAATGACACTAGTGAGTAGAATTTGACAGCTGGCAGAAATGACACTAGTGAGTAGAATTTGACAGCTGGCAGAAATGACACTGGTGAGTAGGATTCGACTAGGTGGTAGAAATGATACTGGTGAGTAGAATTCGACCAGCTGGTAGAAATGACACTGGTGAGTAGAATTCGACCAGCTGGCAGAAATGACACTGGTGAGTAGAATTTGACAGCTGGCAGAAATGACACTAGTGAGTAGAATTTGACAGCTGGCAGAAATGACACTGGTGAGTAGAATTTGACAGCTGGCAGAAATGACACTAGTGAGTAGAATTTGACAGCTGGCAGAAATGACACTAGTGAGTAGAATTTGACAGCTGGCAGAAATGACACTGGTGAGTAGGATTCGACTAGGTGGTTGAAATGACACTAGTGAGTAGAATTTGACAGCTGGCAGAAATGACACTAGTGAGTAGAATTTGACAGCTGGCAGAAATGACACTAGTGAGTAGAATTTGACAGCTGGCAGAAATGACACTAGTGAGTAGAATTTGACAGCTGGCAGAAATGACACTAGTGAGTAGAATTTGACAGCTGGCAGAAATGACACTAGTGAGTAGAATTTGACAGCTGGCAGAAATGACACTGGTGAGTAGGATTCGACTAGGTGGTTGAAATGACACTAGTGAGTAGAATTTGACAGCTGGCAGAAATGACACTAGTGAGTAGAATTTGACAGCTGGCAGAAATGACACTAGTGAGTAGAATTTGACAGCTGGCAGAAATGACACTAGTGAGTAGAATTTGACAGCTGGCAGAAATGACACTAGTGAGTAGAATTTGACAGCTGGCAGAAATGACACTAGTGAGTAGAATTTGACAGCTGGCAGAAATGACACTAGTGAGTAGAATTTGACAGCTGGCAGAAATGACACTAGTGAGTAGAATTCAACCAGCTGACAGAAATGAATGTTTGAATTAAAACAACAAATTCCCATGAAAATATGTTTCTTGTAACAACATTGTTCCAATATTGAAACAATGTTGTCCTGAGAAGCGTCACTATCTATGTTGCTTACATTTTATCCCCTTAATATTCTCTTAATATTTAATTCATTAATTGTAAAATTCCATGATTTCTTTAGCCAAAAATTAAATCTATTTTATTACTGACAATATCTTGCAGTAATTTTCGCAAATAAGAAACTCCAATACTAAGGTATTTTCTCAGAGGTTACAAAACAACTTTAACTTTCAAATTACACTAAAGGTAAGATTTAGAAAACACTCTGAACTCATTAAAGATAATAACCCCTATTACTTTTACCCATAATCTAGTTATTAAAGTTCCTGAGGGCAAACTGTTATTATGGTACACATGGCAAGCTTGTTATCATGTGGTTAGTTTGGTTTAGAAGTGTTATGCCGCACTTAAAGGATCATATGATGTGCTGGAGTGTGTAATTAGTCTACTAAAGACTTCTAATTTTTAAATCTCATTAATTTTAATACATATACATGTAAATACATATAAATTTAGTAAAAATGGCATAGAGTGTAATGGCTTTATTTTCATGTTAATTTGAATATTTCAAATATTTTTTATACTTCATCTAAAATTTTAAATCTCATTATAATTTAAGCTTTGTACCTATGTAAATATTCATATATTTAGTATAAAGGGCATAGATTGTAAATCGTTCATTTTTTCGGTAATTTCAATGGTATTACAAATGTTTGTTTATATTTAATCTCAAAAATTATTTTCTTAATTCACAAGTGGATAAAAACACTCAGATAATCTCCGCGCGTACAATTTTATCCACAACAACAGAAAAAGAAACTGTCGTGTGAATCCTTAAATGAAGGCTAAAAGTTTGAACCAAAATAAACACAAGTATAAATTCTTAGCAAAGACATTCCTAAGTTGAACCTTTAAAGGGGGTTCTAATTTCACTCGTTGTCGTACCTTTTCGCTCACCCCGAGGCTATTTAGACACGCTAGTTACCCCTGATATGTGCAGGCAAAATAACCGCGCCGTTCTTTTGTTAGAAGTATTTCTATTTTTAGTAAAGGAATCCCTTGTATTTAGGTGTTAGGATTTATTTTCTTAAGAGAGGTGTGATTGTGAGGATTCGGATATTTTGAAATATGAAAATGATGTAGAGAGATTTTAAATATTAAGCCCTCACTTATTGATAAAAGTCATGAACAGAGCAATAGGGACAGTAGAGACAATAGAGTGAAGTGCCCACAGAGCAATAGGGATAGTAGAGACAATAGAGTGAAGTGCCCACAGAGCAATAGGGATAGTAGAGACAATAGAGTGAAGTGCCCACAGAGCAATAGGGATAGTAGAGACAATAGAGTGAAGTGCCCACAGAGCAATAGGGATAGTAGAGACAATAGAGTGAATGAAGACAATTTGAATATATATAATAAAGGTCAAAGTTTAGTCTCTATATCCATATCCTTTACTGTTCTTATATTTTCAATTAAAGAGTTTATATGAATAACTAACTAAAAGAATTTTTTTTAATAATATACGAGTAAGTTCCGAGTTATCGGTCAATTCAACATATTCGATATGTAACAAATTACTAAAGTTTAATAAATATTTTGAATATTTTCCTATATGATCGAAAAAGTAGAACTGTCCGATAATTCATAGCTTACCCTAATCACACTATTATGTTAGATATATCTTAAAGTTTTCTCATTATTATCGTTAGCGATTTATCCAAGTTTTTCTTTCTAATTTTTATTTCCGTACTAATATATTATTATAAAATATACATTAATAAATTGTATTTGTTAATTGATTTAAATTAAATAAAAAAATTTCCTATGTGACTAATTGCTTCTTATTGATTATTCTATTGATGTTATTTATTAATTATAATATTTCAGTCGAATAATTTCCATCTCAATACATGTGAATTTTTCAAATAAATAATCTATTATGCTGATAATTTAAAATCATATTAAGTTAATATTTTTCTAAATTATAAAGAAGATTAATAACCATTTAATTTCGTAGCTAATTATTATATCATATAGAATAATTTCTAACAATTCTCTTATTATTATTTACAAACCCGTATTTTATAATAAACTTGTTATAATAACGAAAATAACGAAAGTGATATTGCAATAAGGAATTAACTGTAAATAATAATTCCATAAAATTGATAGTATATCTATATTACGATTTGAAACTCTAGTACCGTAGCACTGTTTAAAAGAACCATTCGTAACTTCATCACAAGTTATTCTTTCAAATTTCTTATTCAAATTCCTTAATTAAATTATAATTATTTATCAAATTATAATTGTTTGTTAAATAATAATTATTTATTAAATCAAAAATATTAATTAAACCATCAATATTGATTGAATCATAACTATTTGTCAAGTCATAATTATATTACCAATCTTAATTATTTATTATAACATCTATTGATAAATAAATTCATTTACGTTTAGTATTCACTGTATTCATCAGTGAATAAAATCCTTTCTTTTCTTTGATTTTGTGGTTATAATTATGGAAGTGACTGTCCAAAAGCCACCCCAGTAACTCTACTTGCAGGAAGAAAAGAGCGGATATTTGTTGGCTCTGAGACATTAAAAGTGTTACTGCCGCGACCAGAAGAAGTCCATCTCCCTCACAAAACAACAAAAGAAATCAACAACAACAAACATTGTGGTGTTGGATTGCCTCTGCATCTGACAGAAGAGGAAAAACAATTCGGGGAGAGGCGTGTTTAGCGAGAAAGAACTTTGTCCCTGGGGGCATGCACGCCTCTGCCGAAAAATTCTACCTCGAGAACCGCTTTAATGATTGCCCTGAATGAATTCCTCGCCTCATTTTCGATATAATTTATGCATTTCAACTATTTTTATTCACAGATATTGTATGAATGTTCTTCGCCGTAAGAGTTCATCCTTAGTGGAATATTATTTGTATTGACTGTAAATAGATATTGTATGAATGTTCTTCGCCGTAAGAGTTCATCCTTAGTGGAATATTATTTGTATTGACTGTAAATAGATATTGTATGAATGTTCTTCGCCGTAAGAGTTCATCCTTAGTGGAATATTATTTGTATTGACTGTAAATAGATATTGTATGAATGTTCTTCACCGTAAGAGTTCATCCCTAGTGGAATATTATTTGTATTGACTGTAAATAGATATTGTATGAATGTTCTTCACCGTAAGAGTTCATCCATAGTGGAATATTATTTGTATTGACTGTAAAAAACTATTGTAAGAATGCTCTTCACCGTAACAGTTCATCCCTAGTGGAATATTATTTGTATTGACTGTAAATAGATATTGTATGAATGTTCTTCACCGTAAGAGTTCATCCCTAGTGGAATATAATTTGTATTGACTGTAAATAGATATTGTATGAATGTTCTTCACCGTAAGAGTTCATCCCTAGTGGAATATTATTTGTATTGACTGTAAATAGATATTGTATGAATGTTCTTCACCGTAAGAGTTCATCCCTAGTGGAATATTATTAGTATTGACTGTAAATAGATATTGTTTGAATGTTCTTCACCGTAAGAGTTCATCCTTAGTGGAATATTATTTGTATTGACTGTAAATAGATATTGTTTGAATGTTCTTCACCGTAAGAGTTCATCCACAGTGGAATATTGTTTGTACTGACTGTAAATAGATATTGTATGAATATTCTTTACTGTAAGAGTTCATCCCTAGTGGAATATTATTTATATTGACTGTAAATAGATATTGTATGAATGTTCTTCACCGTAAGAGTTCATCCACAGTGGAATATTATTTGTATTGACTGTAAATAGATATTGTATGAATGTTCTTCACCGTAAGAGTTCATCCACAGTGGAATATTATTTGTACTGACTGTAAATAGATATTGTATGAATATTCTTTACTGTAAGAGTTCATCCCTAGTGGAATATTATTTGTATTGACTGTAAATAGATATTGTATGAATGTTCTTCACCGTAAGAGTTCATCCCTAGTGGAATATTATTTGTATTTACTGTAAATAGATATTGTATGAATGTTCTTCACCGTAAGAGTTCATCCCTAGTGGAATATTATTAGTATTGACTGTAAATAGATATTGTATGAATGTTCTTCACCGTAAGAGTTCATCCACAGTGGAATATTATTTGTACTGACTGTAAATAGATATTGTATGAATATTCTTTACTGTAAGAGTTCATCCCTAGTGGAATATTATTTGTATTGACTGTAAATCGATATTGTATGAATGTTCTTCACCGTAAGAGTTCATCCCTTGTGGAATATTATTTGTATTGACTGTAAATAGATATTATATGAATGTTCTTCGCCGTTAGAGTTCATCCTTAGTGGAATATTATTTGTATTGACTGTAAATAGATATTGTATGAATGTTCTTCACCGTAAGAGTTCATCCCCAGTGGAATATTATTTGTATTGACTGTAAATAGATATTGCATGAATTTTCTTCACCGTAAGAGTTCATCCCTAGCCAAATATTATATTACCTTTAAATGTAATTGGGAAAATGATACAGATACCACAACCCGGAAAAGGAGGATTTATTCCAGGTATTTTCCCTTAATATCCCAGGGATAAATCCTTCTCTCCTTGGAATAACGGTTATCATTTAAATAATTAAATAACTCTCTAATCAATTTGCATTACGTTATTCAAAGCGCTTTCAGAGTTCACGATTTCTTGCTCTGCAAAGTTTATTGTTGTTCGACCAGAATTTCTAAAGGTTCTAGGAAGTTCTGACTGTCTTCTTAGAGAGCATATGTTTTCTCTATTCTCTAAATACTGAATTGAACTCTAACTTCACTTGAATTATAGGACATTGTAAGTTTCTAGAAACAAAAAACTGAACACAGTTAGAAATCATAATTTTAAATGATGTTCAGAGGTGAGTTTATGTCGAGGCCATGGATGATTGAAGGAGTTTGTACTTTAATCTTAAATTAGTCTTCGGTTTGACCTAAGGAAAAATTTAATCGACAGATGGACTGTAATTTTCGAAAATGGTGAATATTGATCTGAAAATTATTTTCAAAAATCGTTAAGTTATTTTGTTAAAAATGTCCGACGAATGACAGTAGACATTTAAAGTTCAAGAAAATTTACGATTGCATTTTCAGCGAATAATCTAATTTGATTTAAAATATCCTTACTTCATTAAAAGTTCATAATATTTACATGAACGGTGAAAATATAATTAGGATTCAAGATTTCGAATACCAAGATGTCTATTCATTAGTCGATGAATAGACATCTTGGTATTCGAACGCTTGAATCTTAATTATATCTTCGATGTTGAGATTTGAAAAAATATGTTTGATAAATTTATTAATTATTATCAATAATATTATTATTAATATTTATTAACTTTTATCATTTAAATATTTCGACTTTTATCAATTTTTTCATTAACTTTTATCAATTTTTTCATTAACTTTTATCAATTTTTTCATTAACTTTTATCAATTTTTTCTTTTACTTCTTTTTTTATCAATTTTTTCATTAATTTTTATTAATTTTTAATTAACTTTCATTAATTTTTTTATTAACTTTTATCAATTTTTATTTAAATTAATTCATTATTTTTTATTTAAATTAATTCATTAATTAATTGATAAATTAAAGTCACTGATTGCTAGCAGACTATCTGTGATTATTCTATTCTGACTTTAACTCAGATGAGCTTTACATTTAATTCTAAGATACTTGAGAAGTTTCCCTTGTTCTAAGTTCTCATGGTACAAAGAATAGTTCCTGTTTGCCCCAACTTTGTGAATTAATTTACAATTTAGCGACTCTTAATAGCACTCTCTTTGAATTTAAACTAAAACCAAGGAAATTATACCCACATTTTCTTCCACTAAATTGCAACGGTCGCTTCATTGTCTTTGTCTAAAAAATTAAGAGACATTTTAAATCGCTACCACAATACCTTTTGTCTTCTTAATAGGCATTTATGTGAATGCTTGGTCTTCTAATTGTGACATTGCTTGGTCTTCTAATTGTGACATTGCTAGGTCTTCAAATTGTGACATTGCTTGGTCTTCTAATTGTGACATTGCTAGGTCTTCAAATTGTGACATTGCTAAGTCTTCAAATTGTGATATTGCTTAGACTTCTAACTGTGACATTGCTTGTTCTTCTAATTGTGACATTGCTTGGTCTTCTAATTGTGACATTGCTTAGACTTCTAACTGTGATATTGCTTGTTCTTCTAATTGTGACATTGCTTGGTCTTCTAATTGTGACATTGCTTGGTCTTCTAATTGTGACATTGCTTGAATTTAGTCACTTAAACGGAGTATGAAAACTGGTTCGGTGAATGATAAAGAGTTAAGCCATCAAATATTTCAGAAAATATTTAACCCTGAACTTTAACTACGTTTAACTACAAATATTGAAGACAAATAATAGCCACTAAATTCACCAATAATGCCTTAGTCAAATAATAGCCCCACTATATTTACTTCTTCCTCTCACACCCGCCTTTTCTATAGGAGTATAAAAGTCTGAAGACATCTCGACTAAATATGTTACTTAGGAGTGCCTCTGAGCTGTTTAAGGTTCAGAACATTTCCAATTCTCTTCACGTAGCTCCATTCTGACGTCACAAAAAAGCTGACTCTGCAAAATATTTCTGAACTTTATTGTATTCTTAAAACGGGTTTATACATACTATATATGCTGGAATACGTAGGTAGCAGATCCTTTTTTAGGCAGCATAAAGATTAAATTCTAGATGGGAAAGGTTGTTTTGTAATTTGATTTCCTTATTTTCCACAATTTTGTGTGATGATTTCTGTTCCTGTGAAAATAAATTGAGAATAAATTTTCAAATTCGATGGATAATGAAAGTTTCAGTCATTTTGTCGCGATACTTCATTTTATTACAAAAATCATTTTCAGGTTTGGATTATACTTGTGACACAGAATTAAATCAATTTATTATACTAATTGAAACACGTGGTAAAATAAATTGGTACCTTATGACGTCAGAGAACAATAACATTCCTCTATCCTACTTGACTCAAAGTGCTAATATTTTTAATACCTATTAAATTATTTCTTAAATAGCTCTACACCAAAATTATTTACCAATTAATTTTCCCTCGAATAATACTTTTTAATATTATTCACTATGTGGAGCTTATTAATAGATTCTTCCTTTTTATATCATATCTATTTTAGTTTTTCCTCATGACGTCACACTCCTCAATAGCTGTTCTAAAATTAATATATTGCAGTAGATCGATAGTTAAAAAATTCTTTTGTTCTAAGTCTGCCAATACTCCTTTTTAATTATTCCACTAATGATGTCAATAATTTCATTGTGGGAGGAAAGTTAGTTAACCCCTTGGCTACCGTATTTTCATCTTCACTGCCATTTGAATGGTGAAGATCGAGATCAAGCATTTAGGGTAGCGAGTTGAAATCTGAAATTTAAGTTATAAATACCTTGAAATTAAAGGTCATTTTACCCTGTCTCATTTTGCATCAAATCCCCAGGTAAACAAAAAAGGGTAAATTCAACCATCAATCGTTGGTATATGTATTACAGGATGAATAGATGAGTTAATTATCTATCGTCGTTAAAAATTACCACAGGAAGTGTTAAACCAACCATCAATCGTCATTAAAATTAACACAAGGAGGGTTGAATCAACCATCAATTGTCACTAACAGACACAACCATTAACAGTTTCTCAAAATTAACCAACTGTTAAATTCCTTTAAAAACACTCATATAATAGAGACAAATTCCCCTGTACACAGAAAAATAAAAAGCACACCCCCTAAAGCTACTGTAAAGTTTCTACAAAAATTCCCCACCGCTCGTAATATTTCAACGCACTTTAGCCCCTTTTTTTCTTTCTCGTAACGTTTCTGACAGTTTTTAATTATAAGGAAGATTTGGTGTAAATTATTTCTCTGGGAGAATCCCCGAATGTTTGCTCGCGTAATCGCCTTTTAATCTTTTTATTGTGTTTCCTCCTCTAGAACTCTAGGAACCAAGTCCACAAATTGGAAGCACTTTAAATGATGTCGTAAAATGTAATACACAACATTTGTATCCTATTGATTAGTGAATTTTTTGATTGTATTGTTCGTATAGATATTTGTGTTATATCGTAATAATTATTATATCGTTTTCTATTATATGACCGAAGATGTGAAACCGACCGATAATTCATAACTTATCCTATAGGTATATGTGTTCTTTAGAAAAATTTTATATCAATATAACTTTTACTGAAGTTTGCTTATTGTTTGATTATAATAGTAACTAACAGGTAGCAATATTTATAATTAGTAAATTTAAAGGTTAAAAACACGTGTGCTGAATAATACCCACCAATATTTGTGTAATTTAACTATCCACACTTCTGGTCCGTGTCCTCAGATTTAGCTAAAGTTATCAATTGAATAATGACAATAATATTATTGCATAGGGGATACAAATTTAATGTAAATGACAGACTGTTGAGTTCCTTTTGATCACACTGAAAGATTCAAGTTACTCCAAATTTAATTACCTTTGATAATTGGAATATACATCTACATAAAATTAATTGTACTAATTAGTTATAATTAATTAAATGTAACTATATTTTCTCTCCATTCGAATACGAATTTTCTATTTCAGGAAGCTTTAGTTTAATTGAAATATTATACTTTAGTTGAGTAAGTTTTAGTTTATTTTTTTGAAGTATGCTTTAGTTTAATTTCAATATTATACTTCAGTTAAATAATTCAATTTCCATATAAAAACAATACTTAAGTTAAGTATATAGTTTCCATATGAATACAATACTTAAAATAGTCTTTTTCTTTTGTTCCTGTCCTTTGTCGCATGAATTGTTTGACAGACAATACCTCCATTCATCTTCATGTTTAATTACAAATCTTCATGTTTGTGTGAACTTCTCTCCTTTCTGTTCTCATGTGTAATCAAAAAACTTCCTTAATTACTTTTTACTTGAAAACAAAAGCGAAGAGATCTTGCATGATTCCCGTGCTTTATGAGAATTATAATAATAATTATACTCTAGGTATTGATTATTTAAAACACTATAAACATTAATTCATTAGATCTTGTCTAGATGACAATTCTATGAAATATAAATTGTATGCATTATGTATCACCCCTGACCATTTTAGCCACATTCATGGAGTAGCTTTTCTGCCTCCATGAACTTACCACTGAATGTTGGTAGGTGACTTTGTTCAAAAAGTCACTTTCTTCTCTGACTTCTTCCATAAACCCTTGTTTTTTTTTAATTGAAACAGACTTTTTCATCCTCTACAAAATTTAATAATTGAACATAAGTGCCTATCATCTAATAATCTTAACACTGAAACATTAACTTTCATTTCTTCTTTTCAGGTCCGACAGTTGTGTTCATCAACATCATGATCAGGAACGTACAGACTATATCAGATGTCAAAATGGTGAGTCATTTCTCACACTCTTCCCTTATTCCTCGTACCATAAAATAGTCCTAATGTTTCTTGAGTGAAGTGACCACAGATATAGAGCAATAGGAATGAAATATACAATTATGTCTTCATTGTCTTTGATTTATTTAGTGTTAAATACTTTATAGCTGTTCGATTCATCACATGATTTTAGATCCATTTGATGAAATAGTATAGTCGCAGTTTAATTTTCGTTTGAAATAAAATGGAGTTTTTTTCTATTTTTGACGCCATTTTTCATTAGTAAAGGAAAGACTTTCGAAAATAAATTATGGTGAATAATTTTAAAATAATAGATCTTAAGAATGTCATAGACGAAACTAAATGGTATCGAATACTATATATACCGCTGGTGTGAAACGATTCAATACTGTCTAATTCTCTCCGTCTGTGTTATTTTCTGGATCTATGATTTTAAAAGCACATTGTCACAATTTTGCTTTTAAACTAAGCCTACTATTAATTCAAATAATGATACCCCACACAAAGCAAAAAAAACGAAACCATGCACTTGTATTCATGCTACTGTATTCCTGCTACTGTATCCATGTTACTGTATTCATGCTACTGTATTCATGCTACTGTATCCATGTTACTGTATTCATGCTACTGTATCCATGTTACTGTATTCATGTTACTGTATTTATGCTACTGTATTCATGCTCTTGTATCCATGTTACTGTATTCATGCTACTGTATCCATGTTACTGTATTCATGCTACTGTATCCATGTTACTGTACCAACGATACCACTAATGTTTTTTTCCTCACAGGAGTACAGCATACAGATCACATTCAGAGAGCAGTGGCTAGACGCACGACTTCAGTTCGACAACATGGGAGGTAAGTGAATTGTAACTTTGCCACTAATTTTCCTTATCATTCTCTGACGTGAACTTGAGAAAACTCGTCAGCACGATGTACTAGTTACTGTTTATGCAATTAATACAGTGTAGTAAAAAATATAGAGAAAAACATTAATTCTCTGCACATTTGGATGGTGATATAAAGTGTTGCCAGATACGACTTACTTAAATAATATTTATATTTCGGGTGGTCTGACGTCACTGTGACCCCAGTTAACAGAACAAGAATAGTAGAGACAATAGACCTCTGACGTCATTGTAACCACAGTTAACAGAACAAGAATAGTAGAGACAATAGACCTCTGACGTCACTGTAACCACAGTTAACAGAACAAGTATAGTAGAGACAATAGAATAAACTTATTCTTTGTCGTGGTTCCATTACTCTCGTAGGAGGTTTCCTCTCTTTCATTGTTAGGTTTTTTTCTCTCCAACAAGTGAAAGGTGGTAATGTTTTTACCAAAGACCCAATAGAAATATTTTCTACATTTTACACTGCTAAGTCTTCTTAGTTCGGGAACAACAAATTTCTCACATGTGTGTAGATTTGTTGTACTAAGTATTGGAAAAAGTGATGAGGGGAATGGTGAAGAACCTAAAAGAGTTTCATCGTATTTTGTTTCTCGAAGGTTATCTATTTATGAAGAATAGTCTGTTGAAACTCACACATAGCACCTATATATGTATGGATAATCTAAATGTTTATTAATCATCAATTAGCTGATCATTTCATCGTTAACTAATATTTGTTCATTCAAAAAGTGATGAAAATGATAAATTTTGAACCATTTTACAGTGGGTAATTTTTAACCACGTTCTTTGGTATATATTTTAAACATTCTCATTTCATTACTAGCGTTCAGTTGGATCCTTTTTATTATGACTGGCGATATCAGACCCTTGTAATTGGTTCGCTAAAGTAATTAGTTTGATATTTAATTTCCCTGCAGACTGATTTAATTCTGTAGTTCTGGACTGATTGGATTTGCATTGGTATGAATTAAACAGCAAGGATTTATCTCAATGGATTTATTAGGCGTTACTATTAATCATTGAATGAAATTTAGATTCAATTAAGTTTGGTTGATAAAATTAGATTTAATGAGTATTATTGGAACCCCGATATTTTATAGTTTATAATTAGTGAAAATGTTAAAAGTTAGTTAAAATAACTGTCATTTATATCTAATAAAATTTTACTAACGCGAATCAAATAATATTGATAATTTATCACTTGTTTTTGTCCTTATAAGGTTTTTTCGATCAAAGAAAGTTAAAGTTATGGTGGGGCAATAGAAGATTAAGTGTGGTTTCTCTCAATCTCATTAATGCACACCAACTAAATCTTCTATAACTCTTCCACTAATTTCTCGATATATAGTATTTAAATTTTCAGAGATGAGATTATGGTATGGTCATAGAAGGTTATGGTGGGGCCATTGACCATTTAATAAGTTCCCCATTTAATAATCTAATCAACCACCATAAAAAGATTCCTTGGTACCTGCGTGTTTCCATGATACCAATTAGAGTAAAAATTACTGACTCGTTAGGTTAAAAATAAAAAAATTCAAGTATCTACCAAAATAATTTCTGAGCTGTATAAGTTTGAAAAGTAAAAACAAGTCAAATTGACTCCCTGATAGTCCTAGTGTTAAGTCATTGCTCTGTTCACAATGTTACACTGTGCATTTCTAGTGACATAGAAATCACTGTCACTGACACTATATTGTGTTACGCTTCGTCCCTTGAGATTTGAACACTCGTGGCGCTATGAATATAGAACTGTACCTCATTCTTTTACAGCTTATTCTATTGAATTTCAAAAACACTCCTTTGTTTTTTAAATTGGTAAAATTATTCACATAAATTAATCAATTTCAGTAATTATACAATAGCTGATATGACACAGTAGCTGATATGACACAGTAGCTGATATGACACAGTAGCCGATATGACACAGTAGCCGATATGACACAGTAGCCGATATGACACAGTGGCCGATATGACACAGTAGCTGATATGACACAATAGCTGATACGACTCAGTGGCCGATATGACACAGTAGCCGATATGACACAGTAGCCGATATGACACAGTGGCCGATATGACACAGTGGCCGATATGACACAGTAGCCGATATGACACAGTAGCCGATGTGACACAGTAGCCGATATGACACATTAGCCGATAGGACACAGTAGCCGATAGGACACAGTAGCCGATATGACACAGTAGCCAATACGACACAGTAGCCAATACGACACAGTAGCCGATATGACACAGTGGCCGATACGACACAGTGGCCTATACGACACAGTGGCTAATACGACACAGTAGCCGATATGACACAGTAGCCGATACGACACAGTAGCCGATATGACACAGTAGCCGACAGGACACAGTAGCCGATAGAACACAGTAGCCGATATGACACAGTAGCTGATATGACACAGTAGCCGATATGACACAGTAGCCGATATGACACAGTAGCCGATATGACACAGTAGCCGATAGAACACAGTAGCCGATACGACACAGTAGCTGATATGACACAGTAGCCGATATGACACAGTAGCCAATACGACACAGTAGCCAATACGACACAGTAGCCAATACGACACAGTAGCCAATACGACACAGTAGCCGATATGACACAGTGGCATATACGACACAGTAGCCAATACGACACAGTAGTAAATACGACACAGTAGCCAATACGACACAGTAGCCAATACGACACAGTAGCCGATACGACACAGTAGCCGATATGACACAGTAGCCGACAGGACACAGTAGCCGATATGACACAGTAGCCGATAGGACACAGTAGCCGATATGACACAGTAGCCGATATGACACAGTAGCCAATATGACACAGTAGCCAATAAGACACAGTAGCTGATATGACACAATAGCTGATACGGCACAGTGGCCGATACGACACAGTAGCTGATATGACACAGTAGCCGATACGACACAGTAGCCAATACGACTCAGTGGCCGATACGACACAGTAGCTGATATGACACAGTAGCCGATATGACACAGTAGCCGATATGACACAATAGCCAATAGTTACAAAACGTAGTTCATTTTTCGATTGGAAGGATTTATTCAGTGTCCAGTGTCATTCAGTTTGAATCACACGGGATACTGCAAAGATCCTTCCTAGCCACTACACGATACACTGAAAAGATCCTTCCTAGCTACTACACGGTACACTGAAAAGATCCTTCCTAGCCACTACACGGTACACTGAAAAGATTCTTCCTAGCCACTACACGGTACACTGAAAAGATCCTTCCTAGCCACTACACGGTACACTGAAAAGATCCTTCCTAGCCACTACACGGTACACTGAAAAGATCCTTCCTAGCCACTACACGGTACACTGAAAAGATCCTTCCTAGCCACTAAACGGTACACTGAAAAGATCCTTCCTAGCCACTAAACGGTACACTGAAGTTTTTTTTTATCTTGATATGGGCTACTGTGTCATGTGGGACTATTTCTTATTCACCCTACATTTTATAAATTAGAAAAATACGTTCGAGTTTTCATAAATAACTAAAATTTGTTATAATATGAAAATAGTCAAAATCAAATATCTTCAACTCAACACTTTTTAGTTTGTATAGTAATGGTATAAATGACTAAAGTATCTCTTTCCATATATCACCTCTGAATATTATTCCTTGCAACTTCAGCGAATAAAGAAACATGAACAAAATCGGCCACCGAATTTTCCTTCTTTGATATTAGTTTTTAGGTACCAAAAAAAGGGAGATCTTAACTTTGTCTCTCAGTTAGGTCAACTTTTGCCAGGGAAAAATATCCATCTTCTATTTTTTCCTTTGAATATAACGGGAAAATAGTGATTCGAATATTTATTAAACAGAGAAAATAGTCACCGTGATGATGACAATTTCATCACAATTTTTCTACTATCATTTTTTAAACACAATTTCTTTTTAGCAAACTCTGAGGAATTCATAACCTCCTCCATTTCTTTCTGAGAGATTTTAATAAAAAGAAACTGTAGTATAATATTGTAAGAGTTTCTGAAAGACTTTACACTAGACGTGACCTTTCGACGTAAAGTTTCTTAGATTTTTGAAGGAACTGAGGATAAGTTCACTAATAGGGACAGTAATAAAAAGGTAGAGCTTCGTCAGTTGGGTAATGCACTTCCTGTAGCTCCTTTATGAGTTGCTGTTTCAGTTGCCTTTCATAAGTAATTCAATCTGGCGCTTGGCGCTTTAGAATGATGTTAAGTCATAAAGGACATATCGCGTAGAATAAGTTACGACACGTAAGAAAAAATATATACTAGTTATTATCTAACTTTTATTTCAAGTGGTATTCATAATACCTACAGGTATCATGAATATATAAAAGTTATGAATATATATATATATATGTAATTTTAATATAATTTTTCCTTCCGTGTCCGAAAATTTGGAACCGTCCAAAAACTCGGAACTTATTCTAAACGGCTGACTACAACTTTGAATATTTTTCTCATAATTAATAGATCCAATTTTTTCATATTTACCTTTCCATTGAATTCTACTTATAATAAATAAGCCATTAAATGAAAGACTAATTCACGTGAAGAAGTGGAATGCAAGTTTCATTTTGTCTTTATTCCTGATCAATGATCTATAGATATAAAAATAATATTTTAATATTCATATAAGATATGCCCCATTATTGCTTGTTTTCTATAAAAATGAATGATCTAAAAATTTCGAATTATTTATAGGGATAAAACTTGACGAAAAATATTCTTAAAATCATAAGGTTATAGTTATTTTTTATACTAAAATTCATTTTCTAAACATCAATCATCTTCCCAATTCTAAACCAAATTATAATTCTGAATAATATAATTTTTCCCATCCTATTATAATTTTAATTTGAACTTCCATCTAAAATAATCGGAAGCGAAATATTTTCCGCTTCGATTAACTGTCGAACCAATTCTCTTTTTTTTCTGACGCTATTTTTTTTATCTGAAGTCGAGGCGGGAATATTTGCATAGTCATTCACAAAAACCAGAGATCGTAATCAGAATTTCGGCTGGTGCATATTGTCCCATGATTGAAAATATTCAAATGGTGTCCCGCAGGTCGAATTCAATATCTCACTCTCACGGATTCGAATATGGTGTGGATGCCGGATCTGTTCTTCAAGAATGAGAAGGATGGGCACTTCCACAAGATCATTCTGCCCAATTTGTACATTCGAATTTTTCCAAATGGAGAAGTGCTCTACAGTATTAGGTGAGTTATTTTATCTTCGAGGTTTGCGTTTAGATATTTATTCATTTTGTTACTGATATTATGTCTTTTTACTATTAACTTTATTACAATAATTTATATTCAGTTGGTTGAAATAAAAGCTGAATAATAGCACTGTATAAGAAAAAAGAGAAGTTACAATGTTATTAGTAGGGTTGTGACATTTTGTAAAAAATATTCTCTAAAAATATAAATTCCATGTAATCCTATGCGCGACATGAAAAATATTGTGTAGAACCCTTCTAGTTTAGCTATAGGAAGTTCCAATACCCTAAATTTTGATGTCGTTTATAACATTCATGGAGTTTATAGTTTTAAGAGCATATTTTTACAAAAGTCACAACCCTGGTAATTAGTCATGCATGAGCACTGATGACGTACCTATGATTTGACTAATAATTATTAGTCAAATCATTTAGCCTTAAAATAAACTAATGTATCTATTTGAGATGAGATTACAATTCCTTTTCCTTTGTCATTCACTTCTTCAGTAAATATCAATCATTATCTTTAAATATTTCTCTGTTTCCATCCCCAGAATTTCCCTGACTCTCTCGTGTCCCATGAACCTCAAACTCTTCCCTCTGGACAAGCAGCAATGTCAGCTACAAATGGCTTCGTGTGAGTAATAACATCTTTATCGGTACTTGTCTCTCACCTCTTTTTGGGTGTACTAACAAGTGTAAAGTAGATCTTTTGCTTCTGAAATGAAAGATATTTGTCACATACCAACAACCTTATTTATCTAATCTGAACATCTGTAACGATTCCGTATGTTAGATTTTTCGATATGTAGTTTTTTTAGTATCCGCTAGTTTGTCGTACTGCACATTTCATGATTTTTAAATGACGATAGGTAGGTTGTGGCTTACTGCCCGCTTTTCATATTTCACTAAGTTAATCAGAAATGAACTGCAAAAGAAAAACAAAAATGCTGTGACAGATAACCCATAAATACCTCATTAACTCTGATATTAAAGTTATTTTTTTTATTTAATATCAACATTAAGTTTAATTTTCACTGCTTCAACACTTCACTGCAGGTGTAAATAATTACCCTCAGATGTAGTTACTTCCATGTAGGTGTAAATAATTACCCACAGGTGTAGTTACTCCACTGCAGGTGTAAATAATTACCTCTAGAGGTAATTACGATATTTTCAAACTCATTTGCAATTAGTTGTTAATTTCCCCCCTTATTTATTTTTTCTTTTTCTCACGTTTCTTTTCCGTTAAGCGAATTAACAGCTAATGAGTCAGGTAGACTCGTCCAATTAGTGGCAGACACTCACCTGTCTACCTGGATGAAATATATTGATTAACAGCTGAGGGAACTGCTACATAAGAAAGCTCTTACAGCTTTTAAATAGAAATGATATTTTAAAGCAGTGACGGGATATTAAAAATGTTTGGATGGTGTTTGAGATGATATTTAATCAATGAAGGAATGCAAATTTATGAAATACTTCAACGTATTCATTTTCATGTAAAAACTAAAACGAACATTCGTAGAGTGCATACCTTCGCCATCACTTGAATCGATTTTGACTTTTCGTGACTTTCGACCAGATTGGTCCCAAAATCTAACAAAATGGTTCCTGGATAATGACCAATCGTCTCACCAAATTTCAGGTAATTTTATTGAAAAATTATTGAGCTATAAAATTATGAATGACCCTGACTTTGACCTTCAACCCAATTGCTCTCCAAATTCGGTCAAATAGTTCCTGGATATTGACCAAATGTCCCACTAAATTTCAGGCAATTTGGCTGAATAATTTTGAGCTATTGGGTTATAAAAAGCCTCGACTTTGATCTTTGACCTGAACGATGCCAAAATCTAACCGATTGGCTCCTGGATTTTGACCAATCGTCCCACCAAATTTCAGTCAATTTAGTTGAATGCTTATTTAGGTATGCATATAACAAGATTACGAATAAATCTGACCAAAATATATCCTTCTGCAACAGAAAGTCAAAATGGAAGATTAAAAAAAAATATATCTCATAAATTAAAAAGTAATCCCCCTTTTTCAAAAAACTTCAAAGTTTAGGTTGGAATTACCTTTTTGAAAATATGAACATCCTGCCTGTCGAATTTTCAATCAACTACAACATTGTTTTTGTCCTCATGTCGAATGGAAGAATAAAGTTGTTGTTTTTTGTGTCAGTAAAGGTGCGAGCACACTCTAACAAAGTAAAGCCAACAGTACAAACAGAAACTCGGGATTTGGAGCCATTTTCCACTCTCCGCAATTCATGTTCGGATATTGGCTCCTGCAAATCCCATGATTAATGTATCTGCTAATTCAATGGAAGCCACGGAGTAAAGTGCTAATTTTATTACCTGATTGTACTATCAGAGAAAAGAGTCACTGTGATGATGTACTATCAGAGAAAAGAGTCACTGTGATGATGTACTATCAGAGAAAAGAGTCACTGTGATGATGTACTATCAGAGAAAAGAGTCACTGTGATGATGTACTATCAGAGAAAAGAGTCACTGTGATGATGTACTATCAGAGAAAGAAAAGAGTCACTGTGATGATGTACTATCAGAGAAAAGAGTCACTGTGATGATGTACTATCAGAGAAAAGAGTCACTGTGATGATGTACTATCAGAGAAAAGAGTCACTGTGATGATGTACTATCAGAGAAAAGAGTCACTGTGATGATGTACTATCAGAGAAAAGAGTCACTGTGATGATGTACTGTCAGAGAAAAGAGTCACTGTGATGATGTACTATCAGAGAAAAGAGTCACTGTGATGATGTACTATCAGAGAAAAGAGTCACTGTGATGATGTACTATCAGAGAAAAGAGTCACTGTGATGATGTACTATCAGAGAAAAGAGTCACTGTGATGATGTACTATCAGAGAAAGAAAAGAGTCACTGTGATGATGTACTATCAGAGAAAAGAGTCACTGTGATGATGTACTATCAGAGAAAAGAGTCACTGTGATGATGTACTATCAGAGAAAAGAGTCACTGTGATGATGTACTATCAGAGAAAAGAGTCACTGTGATGATGTACTGTCAGAGAAAAGAGTCACTGTGATGATGTACTATCAGAAAAAAGAGTCACTGTGATGATGTACTATCAGAGAAAAGAGTCACTGTGATGATGTACTATCAGAGGAAAGAGTCACTGTGATGATGTACTGTCAGAGAAAAGAGTCACTGTGATGATGTACTATCAGAGAAAAGAGTCACTGTGAGGATGTACTATCAGAAAAAAGAGTCACTGTGATGATGTACTATCAGAGAAAAGAGTTACTGTGATGATGTACTATCAGAGAAAAGAGTCGCTGTGATGATGTACTATCAGAGAAAAGTGTCACTGTGATGATGTACTATCAGAGAAAAGAGTCACTGTGATGATGTACTATAAGAGAAAAGAGTCACTGTGATGATGTACTATCAGAGAAAAGAGTCACTGTGATGATGTACTATCAGAGAAAAGAGTCACTGTGATGATGTACTATCAGAGAAAAGAGTCACTGTGATGAAGTACTATCAGAGAAAAGAGTCACTGTGATGATGTACTATCAGAGAAAAGAGTCACTGTGATGATGTACTATCAGAGAAAGAAAAGAGTCACTGTGATGATGTACTATCAGAGAAAAGAGTCACTGTGATGATGTACTATCAGAGAAAAGAGTCACTGTGATGATGTACTATCAGAGAAAAGAGTCACTGTGATGATGTACTATCAGAGAAAAGAGTCACTGTGATGATGTACTGTCAGAGAAAAGAGTCACTGTGATGATGTACTATCAGAAAAAAGAGTCACTGTGATGATGTACTATCAGAGAAAAGAGTCACTGTGATGATGTACTATCAGAGGAAAGAGTCACTGTGATGATGTACTGTCAGAGAAAAGAGTCACTGTGATGATGTACTATCAGAGAAAAGAGTCACTGTGAGGATGTACTATCAGAAAAAAGAGTCACTGTGATGATGTACTATCAGAGAAAAGAGTTACTGTGATGATGTACTATCAGAGAAAAGAGTCGCTGTGATGATGTACTATCAGAGAAAAGTGTCACTGTGATGATGTACTATCAGAGAAAAGAGTCACTGTGATGATGTACTATAAGAGAAAAGAGTCACTGTGATGATGTACTATCAGAGAAAAGAGTCACTGTGATGATGTACTATCAGAGAAAAGAGTCACTGTGATGATGTACTATCAGAGAAAAGAATCACTATGATTATGTACTATCAGAGAAAAGAGTCACTGTGATGATGTACTATCAGAGAAAAGAGTCACTGTGATGATGTACTGTCAGAGAAAAGAGTCACTGTGATGATGTACTATCAGAGAAAAGAGTCACTGTGATGATGTACTATCAGAGAAAAGAGTCACTGTGATGATGTACTATCAGAGAAGAGAGTCACTGTGATGATGTACTATCAGAGAAAAGAGTCACTGATGTACTATCAGAGAAAAGTGTCACTGTGATGATGTACTATCAGAGAAAAGAGTCACTGTGATGATGTACTATAAGAGAAAAGAGTCACTGTGATGATGTACTATCAGAGAAAAGAATCACTGTGATGATGTACTATCAGAGAAAAGTGTCACTGTGATGATGTACTATCAGAGAAAAGAGTCTCTGTGATGATGTACTATCAGAGAAAAGAGTCACTGTGATGATGTACTATCAGAGAAAAGTGTCACTGTGATGATGTACTATCAGAGAAAAGAGTCACTGTGATGATGTACTATCAGAGAAAAGAGTCACTGTGATGATGTACTATCAGAGTAAAGAATTCAGTACCACTGCACTCGCTTTATTTCCGTTCAAACTTTTGTTTCAAATCAATACTTTTCTCAATTTGTTGTACTGTTTTGGTGTAAATCAAAAACTTTCACTGCTATCAACTCAACTAAAGTTATTTATTCCAGAGTATTTGAACAGTTTATCTATGAAGCAATAGTATAAACACAAATTCTCATTTTAAAGTAATTCGTTTGATTTATTTGATTCATTTATATTTTATTATAGAAAATTCGTTCGTAAATTTGAGTTAAATACTAAAGTAACACAGTAATTGTAAAGGAAAATTACTGAATAATTTCCCATTCAATTTATGGTCGATTTAACCAAATCACCCACAGAAAAAGTTCTTTTTATCTCATTTCACTGTGCTTCCATATCGCAGAGAAAAGCTTTTAATATTTCACAGCAAAAAGCTAACCAGGACTCCCATTTAGAAATTAGAATGTGAAGAGATTGTGTGGAGGGACTCTTTCATAAATTATTAAAGCATTCACCAATTGAAATTCAGTGGAGTATTAAACACTAATGGAGGTGAATCTTTCAAAAGATTTTTAATGGGGAATTATTATGCTGGAAGTTATTGGACTGTGATATTATTGCTATTGACTTGTTGATTTATTTCCTGAAGATGTCTGTGGTAAATGGAAGAGCAAGGGGTGGGGTATCTTGGGGCCTGAACTGTTGTAATTTGGATTATGTATTGTATTTTTTCATTATTTAACGCTACTCGCAGCTTTAGAGGACAGCTTTTGGATTATGCTCTTCAACTACGAGGTCTTAGATTTTGTGTTAGGTAGACCCATGGGCTTCATTTACTATCACCTCTTCATTTTCCTCTTCCATCCGTGAGTGCAGCCACTTGTACTTGTGTCCCTTTTCATCACATTACTTGGTAAGTGACTGTACTCACGGAGTAGCTTTTCTGCATCCATGAGATCGTCTCCGACTTTGGTTGGTGACGTTGTTCATGGAGCCATTTTCCTTTCTGACTGCTTCTTACAGTCCCTTGTACTTACTTTCCATTTGACATAAGCGAAATAGTCAAAGATATGGCCTTTGGTTCCGAAATAAGCGTTAAACCCCAGCTAAAATGAATTAATAGTATTATTTAGAATGTGTGTATATATATTATATAGTACGTCATGTATACTGACTATGACTGTCTCAGAACACACAATATATAGTTTGTAGACGTTACTTTTCTCATTAGAGACGTTCCATATCAACGTTACCTCTTTTCTATATAGACGTTACTTCTCTTCCATATAGACGTTACTTCTCTTCCATATAGACGTTTCTTTTCTTCCATATAAACGTTACCTCTCTTCTTATTATTGCGTCTATCAACGTGGACGTCCAATTGAAAGCAGAACTGGGGCCGAAACTTTCATTGGATGTGCCACGGAGAAGATTTTCTATTTGATCTGAAACCAATTTGGCAATTGAGTTCGCAAAGTTTTGTGTGGCTCCTTTTCCTTCTCGAGAACTTATAAGATATAAATCTCACTCCCAGGGCCACTATTTTTGTACGGGGACCTGCTGTAATGAGATTAGAAATTATATTGCTGCTGGAACATGGAGTGACATAGAGAGTTGGAAATAACGTACTCTAGGCTAGAGAAAATGTCATGGTGGGGTCATTGGAGATAATCATGGGACACCATTTAATCTAATCGATATCAAAATGATAACCCGTCATTTTGAGATTAATTTTTGCAAGGAAAAGAGAATAAGACTTATATTTATATAATGATATTTTCTGAGAAATAAATTAATAAAATTTTCGTTTTTATGTTAATCCGAAATATTTTTTATAGGAAAATTCCTAAAAAAATTTCATGCAATAAAACCTTCATTTTGAAAATTATTCTCAATATAGCACTATTAACATAATAAAAATAGTATACAAATCTAATTTAATTCATACTAACTTTTTCAACATCGATCAAACAATTTCATTTTCTTACCATACAAAATTTAACAAGCCAAAGTTAATTTTCTACACTGAATTGATGTGAACCCTCCTTATTTTCAGATGGGTGGACCACAGAGGACCTGGTGTTCCTGTGGAAGGACAAGGGACCGGTCCAAGTGACCCCCAAGCTCCACTTGCCCCGCTTCACACTGGAGAAGTTCATCACTGACTACTGTAACAGCAAAACCAACACAGGTTTGCTAATTCTATCCTCTTCAGCCCAACTGATGATGCATCGCACTCAAAACCTCTCGGAAAATTATAATCTGAAAATTATATATTAAAGCCTCTAAATATTCATAATCTTCAATCATAAAGTTTTGAAAATTATCTTTGTGAATATCAGTACCCAGAGATGAAGTTATGGTGGGGCCATAGAAGAGAAGTATCAACTTATTCTTCTATGCCACCTCCTTAACTTTCTTCCTGGGTAGGATATGTCTTAGCAAATCACGATTGAATATTTTTCGAATACGTTAGATATTTTCGATCAAATCAAACGATCGGTGATAATAATTTTCCGAACGGGAATAGCTCAAACAGTTCACAAAGATGGATATTAACCATATCTATTGTGTATGAATAAATGTATGATGAATGTAAATCATAAACATAAATCTAGTTAAATTTTCTGCAACTATCAAAGTGACTCGAAAATTGTAATCCTTACCCTTCTCATCTACGTGAACTGTTTAAACTATTTGTATATTTTCATCTTACTTGAAATATATTTGAATTAGTATAATGATTATACTGTGATGTGGAGAAACTTATAAGAACCTTGCTATTAAAGTTAAATTCCTATTATGTTCGATAATATTTTCAAACATAGTTAATTTTGTTTAAGATTTTAGCGAATGAAAAAGTTTACAAGACTATAACGAATAAAAAAAAGTTACAAAGACTATAACGAATTAAAAGGTTACGAGACTATAAAAAGTGAAAAAAAGGTTTCAAGACTATAACGAAGCAAAGAATCCAAAGAATACTCTTCGTAAGATTTATGTTTTCCGAAGAAAAAGTTCTGCCTATGTTGTTAAGAGTTGTGTTTCGTGTCGAATCATTAGTCTTAGTTCCGGAGCTTCCTGAAGAATTCATCAGTTGGTGCTTTGTCTTTTACACTCATCTTCCTCTCCCCCTCCCCCCCACAAGCTAAAACTTCCACAACTGCAAGCCCCAAGACGGCGAGTTAGAAAAAAAAATAGTCGAGAAGAAACCCGCTTGGATATCTTACTCTTTCATTTCATTAGCAAGCCCATGTTTCTTAAATGCTCTCTGCGGAATAAAAAAGAACAAACCAAACTGGAGTTTCGTATGAGAACTTCCAAATTAGAATTTTAGGCTAAGCCGCCTGATTTGCATGCAGGATTACAGTGTCAGGGCAGCCTAACGACTCTGCTGATGGATGGACTCGGTGGAGTTAGGTCATAACAAAACCTCTCAAGTCGAGGCTTAAAAAATCAAACCTTTTTGCAACGCTCTCGTTATTTAAAAGAAAAGAAAATGCTGCCCGCTTATTAGCTTAGTTGCTGATAAAAAAAAAACATCTATGAGAACTGTTTTCAAATTAAAAAGAATGAGTTTATTAATTAAACTGATATTATTTTTACTATCTATATATTTTTATTTCATTTTTCATCAAATCTACTGTAGTTTATGGCCCTTTAAAAAATATATAATGCTTTGGAGAGTTAAATTGTTTCATATCTACAACCTTTTAACGTTACCTCTAACATTTAGAGCAATCACTTAGTCTCATGTATGATTCCTATTCTGCTTTTACAAAGTGATAGAGAGAGAGAGAGATAGAGAGAGAGAGAGAGAGAGAGAGTTCTTGTTACTAGCATGAGTTAGACATTGGGGTATATTTCCTAATGGTACAACATACACATGCTGAGGTATATTTCCTAATGGTACAACATACACATGCTGAGGTATATTTCCTAATGGTACAACATACACATGCTGAAGTACATATATTTCCTAATAGTACAACATACACATGCTGAGGTATATTTCCTAATGGTACAACATACACATGCCGAAGTACATATATTTCCTAATAGTACAACATACACATGCTGAGGTATATTTCCTAATGGTACAACATACACATGCTGAGGTATATTTCCTATTGGTACAAGATACACAAGCTGAGGTATATTTCCTAATGGTACATGATACACAAGCTGAGGTATATTTCCTAATAGTACAACATACACATTCTGAGGTATATTTCCTAATGGTACAATATACACACGCTCAGGTATTTTCTTAGCTCGGTATCTTGTTTGTTTTGCCATCAATACGTACGTGATAGATTCTCTCTCTGGAAGATCTGCAGAAGCAAATAAATATATCCTCAGGATTTCCTAACGGGCCCTAATGATATTTAATGCAAATATAAACATTGGGACTGTTTGATTTGTGTAGGGAGTATATGGTATACGTGACATAGCGTAAAACATGTAAAAATCTATTCAACTATATTATACAAAATATAGAAATATATGCATTCTTGCATCAAAGGACACAGAGATTCTATAGAGGGACTACGGCTTCAACATATCTTTTTACTTTTTGTAAGAACCTTTAAAGATTCAATTATCTTGACTGTGGACACGTATCTTTCTCCTCGACATACCAAATCCCCCTGGGGTTAAAACCTACCTTAATATCGTTAAGACGACTCACACACACACACACACACCACACACACACACCCACACAGACACAGACACTGAGTAGGTGAATTTCAGGATCTCTTTTCTGCCGCTCTTTAACCTTCCATTGAAGTAATTGAAATCCTACAGCAGAATTCTTCCCTCAAGTTCTACCTTTATTGAAATGAAAGAAACTGCTGAGAGATCCGACCATTCTACCGCAATTAGGTTCCTTCATGGGGAAATTAGTTGGAGGACTAAAGTCCGTAATTTGGGTAGTGAAACCAAGTATAAAAGATTATTTTGACTGATATATATATATTTATGCTGATCAATTAAGAAAATCAACAGTTCTTATATATGGTAAAGTGAGCTGACTGAGTTCCTGTATAAGTTTCTCTGCATCATTAAACATTAAGTAGGTGTTTTTGAATAAGAAATTAAAAAAAAAGTAGCACAGTGAATATCTAATTAATTCATAGTTACTTTTGTCAGATAATAAAATAATGTACGAAATATTTCCTTTTCTTCCGTTACACTGACACATTTCCTCTTGTCTTCAACTCTTAACTAATATTTTCTTTTGTTTCAGGCTTCACTGTATTTTTAATATTGAAATATATTTAGCTTTTATCACAGACGTTCCAGATAATATTTAACTTGCACGTTATTTCTAGTTACTATGATATTCTATTATTGATATTAGCATTTAAATTCATTTACTAACTTTATGAAAACTGTTGAATTCAGTTATAAATTGTGTCTTTATTTTTTGTTTTCACTAATTTGTAAATTGATAACTTATAAATGTTATACTAAATACAATTTAAAAATATTTTATCCATATATGAGAGTGCACCTATTTTGTTTTTATCTATGCTATATTTACATATGCATACATATATCTCCATTATAGTATTGCAGGTAAAAGTAGAAGATGTAGAACTGTAGAATTTACCCCTACTAGCTACATCACTGACACTGAGGAGAAGTTCTACGAGATACGTTGTATTCACCGCTTTAAAGTTGTTGTCTACTTGTGTCCATTTAAAATGAGCTAAGGTATGATTGGTGTTATTTCATTATTATCACAGGCGAGTACAGTTGTCTGCAAGTCGACTTTATCTTCAAACGAGAGTTTTCCTACTATCTTGTGCAGTTCTACGTGCCGTGCTGTATGTTGGTCATTGTCTCATGGGTCAGTTTCTGGCTGGATCCAAATGCAGTACCTGCGCGAGTCGCTCTCGGCGTCACCACGCTACTTAATATGTCAACTCATGCCTCTAGTATCAACACGTCTCTGCCACCTGTCTCCTACACCAAGGTACCTTCACATTCTGCATGATCCTAATTCAAATCTTTAACAACATTCCGTACAATCACACAGGTGCCTACAGCTGCCTCCAGGTTGATTTGGTCTTCAAGAGAGAATTCTCATTCTACTTGATCCAGTACTACGTGCCTTGCTGTATGCTGGTCATCGTGTCATGGTTTAGCTTTTGGATTGACGCCAAGTCAGTACCAGCTCGTGTATCGCTTGGAGTAACGACACTCTTGACGATGTCTACACAGACCTCGAGTATTAACCAGACGTTACCTCCTGTCTCCTACACAAAGGTACACAACACTTCTAACATAAAAATAATTCCAGTTTAAAAGACATTGATGAGTTCTTTATGGATGCACAGGTTCCTACAGCTGTCTCAAGGTGGATTTTGTATTCAAAAGAGAGTTCTCATACTACCTCATCCAATACTACATCCCTTGCTGTATGTTGGTGATCGTCTCATGGGTTTCCTTCTGGCTGGATGCCAAATCTGTGCCGGCTCGAGTCTCGTTGGGTGTCACCACCCTTCTCACGATGTCTACCCAGACCTCGAGCATTAACAATACGCTGCCTCCCGTGTCTTATACCAAGGTTAAGAGTTGTTGGTGTTGATTGGTTCTCTTGCTGTAACACACTCTATCAGCTCTACCATGTCGCCTAACACATTGATGTTTATTATTTCCTAAGAGTAATGCATGCTGACCAGAGTCGCCAGTTGTGTAACGCGCACTGCAGTCTCCCCCATGACGATCTTTAAGCCGACTGTACCTATGTTCATCACCGTGGTTATGAGTACCATAAACTATTGCAATGTTTTTGAAACAGTGCTACTATGTGAAGGAACCTGTTCCGCCAGTTTGAAACAACGATACACATTGTTCTCTTTTTCATATTTCTACAGAGAATTCTCCTTCATGAGTGATACTACATGACTCTTATTAAATAATTACAGAGGCTCCAATTTGAATCGCTGTTTCATCGTGTATCATAATTTATTGATGAACTGAATTGCGACATTTACTATGCCTTTTAGAAGTTCTCTTTTTTATCAATGATCTGAAATAGATCTCAAATGTTTATTTAATATATATATAGTCAAAATCGAGAATATGCTAATTTATATTAAATATTTTTCTGAAGTTCAAACTTTTCTAGTTAGTTCAAACTATTCCTATCATTCAACCGATCCATTCTTTAATTTTTGTATATTTTGAAAGATGTTTCTACTATATATAATTCGACCGAATATCAAATCTTAATCAATCATCTGCGGAATATACAAAAGTACAGAGCATTAAACTTTTGTAAATATCATCTAGTCATCATTTTCAAACTTATTTTCATATTTAAACCGATATTTTCCTAAAAGAGCACCATCTATCATTTCAAAATCATTGGACGATTTAAAACTTCACTAATTATCCATCATTAGGTGCATATATTTTCTTTATTAGGAATTAGTTGTTTCAATCTATGAGTTACATTTACAGATAGAGTGAGTATCGCTGTTTCAATGCATTGCAAGTGATATCATTTATTTTAAATCACTAGATCCATCTTTTCGATGATACTTACGGTAGCGAGAATTCTGTTAACTCTTCCGAGTTTTCTGTCTTTTATTTTTAACTTGTACCTACCTGATTTTGATTAACAAAAAGCCTTGTGCTATCTATCGAACTGAAGCTGGTAAGCGAACTCGAATAATGTCTATGTTAAGTGGACGCCTGATCATCATTCCAGCCACTCTGACGTCATGATGACGTATACTGTATCTCTGAAGAGCTTATCCACTACGCCATTTTGACGTCAGTAGTTAAAGAATAGAGATGAATGTGAAGGAGTCCACTTCAGATTGCCAAGTTTTGTATTGTGTTTCATATTCTTTTTTCTTTATATTGCATATCAATTTTTATTTTATATTGGGTGACAAACATATTGAAATTTTGTATACAAAGCCATGATATCTATTTACCGACATATCTGACCAGTTTTCAGCATTTGGAATCAATAGTTCGTGAATTGAAAGACTTATTTCGAATCTTTATTTAAAATATTACTCTACATTTATCTCAATTTTCTTTTCATAAGATCAATAGATTTACTATCCCCTTTCACTGCAATATAATTTTAATTTTTCAAAATCATCCAACCATCTTATACTCTCTTGGTTTTACAATCGTCATTAATGAATTTCTGTTCATCCTTTAGACTGGGATTGTCCTAAACTGGTTTGGTGGTTCACCTATTCCATATTCCAGAGATATCTCAACGAAACTGTGAATCTCAATTTAAGGTATTTGTGTTTGAATTTGGTGCTTTCACGTAAACTGCTCAGAGAAAACTGAAAGAGGGACTGTGAAAGTCTGTGTGTGATCTCAGATATTCCAACTTAAAACTTGATATTTTCAAGAAATCTTGGACTAAGAAGTCTGATTCCTTCACTTGATTCGTCAAGATGTCTGGATCCATCATTTCATTCACCAAGAAGTCAGAGTTTTCAGAATGATCACTGACTGAAAAGAGACAAAATAAGAAGAAATAATGAATTGAACCAAATGCTTCAAAATAGGATCTACTCTAATTACAACGATAGGACACTAATTCACCTACAACTTCGAGACCTTCGACCATGTCAGCACTGGAGCACCATTCACGTCTGCCAGTTATCCTGCCGAATCTGTAGATATTATCTTGCACACACAAACACATATTGCTGATCGATGCTTAGAACACTTTTTTCTATATGTTTGTCACCCTTATTATCACTGATGTTATTCAATAAATGTTAAAAGAATTTAGAGAGAAGCGCGTACCACTTTCTTCTTGCTCACCCTGTAGACTCATCCTCTTTGACCCTTATTTGTCTCATGGCTTCTTGCTTTCTGTTACTCACGCATGCTCTCATTCGGTCTTCTGTGTGCACCTGGCTACGAACTTTCCCCCCTCAAACTTTTTCTTAAGAAAATAATACCAACTTAATGTAATAAATCTGGTTGGAGTAAAATTGGATTTTGGATCAGGTAATCAATCTTCAGTGAATAGTTAGTTACTGAAAATTTTATTTTTCTGATTGTCAAGAAAATTTTATCAATCATCAAAGGAAAACAGAAGTATTGAACCAGTATTTATATAAGTGATAGTAATTGAGTTATTTTTAATTGTAATTTAAAAAAAATTGTAATTTCAATGTATCAATTACAAAGTGGAATAAAATTTCCTACTAATAATTCAAGTTTTCAATTTTCAAAAATCATCATTAAATTTCATTCATAGTTTAGGTATGTATCGAATAATGTATGTATTTTACTAATCCTATTTTCATCATTTGTAATAAATGATCATCATTTCTAGCTAAAAATATTCTTTAAAAAATATTCTAATTTTACCTCCGGTCATACCATCGCAATCGGTATGTAATAGTCGCCACTTATGATTATTAAATAGAATACCATTAATCATCAAAATCCAAAGTTAAGCCAACCTATATAATTTATTGCTTGGATCATCAAATTTCACTAAGTGTTCCAGTAAGAGGAAGGAGAGAGGGAAATCTTTCAGCTATGGGCTATCCCCCTTTGTTGTCGTGATTGTAAACCCTGAAAATATTACTATAGATGTTTCCATGTTTGAATATCAATCTCAATCTATTCTATAAGGCATAATAAAGGACTAACGTGAATGTATTTCTAACCACACTAGGGTGACGTGAGTATATTGCGGTACAATGTAAATTTGCACCTATATTAATTCGGATAATTATTTTTGTACTTTTGTAATGTTTAAAAAAGTGTATGAAAAATAAATGCTTGTGTTATTTCTGATTAAGACGTATCTGTTACCGTAATATACGTGCATCACCCTATCACACTGTACGCCACGTACAACGGAGCAATCTCATTTCAGAACTATAAGCAATTCTTTGATGTCGTAGATGAATATAGTTTTGTCAATTCTTCAATAATTCGAATGACTGCAAGAGAGGGTTATTCTTTTCCACAAAATAGAACATTCTACCACCTTGTTTCCTTTATTTTGGAAATGGGAAAACTCTATCCCCGTTATAAAAAAACAAGTTCGGAAACAAATAATATTTTCTTCGACTTGAAACATTTTCTATAAAGTATTTTCTGCAATTTTTTGTTCCATCAGTTTCTAAGGAGAAAATTCCCGCAAAGTTTTCGAATACAAACGGTCACTTTAAAATGCTGCAGAACTTTTCAGATGGAATCATTTTGCTTGAAACCTTAGAAATAAACTCTTGGATGAGAGCTGGCGAGAACTTGCTGCACTCTTTTCTCTAATCTTGTTTCATTTCAACAAACTTCCCAGCCTTTGTATTAATAAAGTCTAGAGGATTACGCAACTCTTGCAAATATTTCACAGAACTGATTGTTTTTACAAGGGACTTAATAAGAGTTGGAGAAGTTTACACAACTATATAAACAGCCTGGGAATAGAATAGAGCTGCAAAAACGGCGTCCAAATATATTACTAAAATCTTAAATTTATAATATATTTCATTTTACGTAAAAAAAAAAATCTATTATATTATCAAAGTTGAATTGTTTTTTGTATTCAATCTGCATTATTTTTTTTAGATATTAATGTAATTAAAACGATTCCTATTGAACAATAACAGAATTTATCAATAACAGTTTTAACGGAGATTTTTTACACCGATCGTTCTTGCGTTAACAGAAGCATTTTTGTTAAATATTTCTGTTAAATATTTTGAGTTCAGTTCATCTGAAGAAGTTTCATGCAGTTGTACAACTTCTCCCTAGTTACAAAAAACTAAAGAACTAAAAAGAACCTCTCTTGCTGTCCTGAGAATTCCCAATATGTATTGAATGATATAACTCAATGAAATATAACATGACAATGAAATACTATATTTATATATGTTAGGTGAAACATTGAATATATAATTGACTGAAAACATATGGTATAACCTTGCTTGCTGTCATATAAATATGAACATTGTCAAACATCGGGCAACCTCTCATATGTAGAACTGAAAAGTTAACACACGGTTTGAAAGTCACTTCGTGTATATTAAAAAATAGAATTCGAATAGAAATAATAGTTTAGAATAAATCTTTTAATGGTTAGTTTTTGTTCGGGTTATATTATAATTGAGTAATGAAAAATTATGTAAATGAATGACTAATTGAAAAAGTTTATCGAAGAAGAAACCAGAAAGATATTTTAGTTGTTAAAATTTACATTTATATTACTAATCATATCTTCCGATTCTTATACAGTAAAAAAATGACGGACAGTCATTAGCAAACAATAAACCGAAAGTTGATTGAGAACATAATTTAGGAAGAAAAAATAAGTGTAGTTGAAAATTTATACTGAAACTCAAAATTTTAAATTTATGTTCACATGTTGAAAAGAAAAATCACTGATTAAAATTATATGTTATTTCAATCAATTTATTGTGACTTTCAAACTGATTGAATTTCCTTCTATCCAACGAGTGAGAGGTTGCCTTTTTCATTCATTTACCATACATTTAATTGTTTCATTCACTGAACATTTAATGAATGTACTTAACCCTGTTCCATTAACATCATCAAAGTACATCTTTGCGAGGAAATCTTATGCCTAAAATTCTAAAAGCACACATTACTAAAAAATTAACAAAACGCTTTCGTTACATCAATTGGTTTTGAAATTAGATTTCTTCTTGAAAAAAGGCTAATAAACTGAATAACTAATCTCTATTCAAATGAAATCAAATTAATAATATTTATATTTTTTTCTGTCAAATTATCAGAATTAGTGTTTCAGTTTTCTAAAGCCAAGCATCATCACAATTCATCAACAAAATCACGATTCCAGTTTCCACTTCACTAATACCACGTAAATTGTTTCAGGCTATAGACGTGTGGACGGGCGTGTGTCTCACGTTCGTGTTCGCTGCACTGCTAGAGTTCGCTCTGGTCAACTACGCCTCCAGGTCTGACAAACATCGGGAGAAACTCAAAGACAAGTTGAAGGAGTGGGAGCTTGAGCACCAGGCAGCGCTGCAGGCGCAGATGGAGCAGGCTGAGCAAGGTGTCGATGGTGGCTCATCTTTCTCAATGGTGAGCAAGAGAGGAAATGGAGACAGAAAGTCCAATCTTTGGGTATGTGCGACTCTGACCACAGCGTTAGTTTGGACTGGTGATTGAGTGGTTAACAACAACAACAAATTATCATTGAGAAGTCCTGCCTCTTTAAATGCTAGAAAAGCACTCTAAATATTCGCTTGTATCTCTATATATTTTTCCTTTGGCATTCGTCATACTTTCCAAAATTTATTAAAATTTAGCCAAGGGTAGATTCTTCTATAAAATTACCTTGTAACAATTCTAAGCTTATTGATTACTAATTGGTAGAAATTTTTCTAAAAAAAATCTAAATATTTCTAAATTAAACGAAAACGACCAGTAAATTTGATCTTTTTCAAATGAACTAACAAGAAATTGTGAATTTCACTTTCTTTCTTATGTTGATGATAATAAAGTGGCAGGATCTTTTCAGAATCCAAAGGAAGAAATCCTTCTCCTATTTTCTGAAGCCTCAAAATCCTAACCTCTTCTCTTCAGTCACAAATCCAACCTTTCCTTTTTGGTGTTCCATATTGCTATACCTGCATGCATATTACTCTACCTGAATGCATTCAAATAATATAACATATGCATAAATGTATGTAATGCTATTATTGTACTATCAGGAAATTTGAATAAGAATTAAAAAAATAAAATTATTGAAAAAAAAATCAAATTATTAAAAAAAAAAATCAAATTTCACGACTGTTTCATATTTCGTAAAATTCACATTTCGAATTAAATCTCTTAATTAATTTACACGATGTATTTACAAAGAACTATTAATTCACATTCACTATAATTTCGACAGCTATCTCACTAAAGTTATATAATCTATGCTATTAGACAACAAACAGCAATAATTTCTCTACAATTTCTCTACATAATTACCTATAACTGTAATCTCACCTTGCTTCTTCTGTTCCCTTGCTTGGTGCACCAAAAGTTATTAATAATTTCTCAGAATCTCTCCCTGGGAAGGAAAGTTTTAATTGGAATAATATAACGACAGCTGAGATCTACTCCGTAACTTTATCTAATAAGATTTAGGTGGTGGGTGAACTCACGAGAGTTACCCTCATTTAATGGACTCGAAGTAAGGGTAATTAGAATGAAGGTTAAAGAATTTTATTAGTGTTATAAACTTTCTGTATTTGATGGTATATTATCGTTTTTTATTTTCATTCCCTTTTATATGAGTTAAAATGTGTTCTGTTATTAATATATTCATAGTATATTGAATATATTCTCCTTCTGTAACGCTCACTGAAACAGAAATATCTGAAATATAATATATAGATATACAGGGTGGGTAAAAAAAAGCGGAACCCAACTTTGATTTTATATATCTCAGAAACTACTAACATTATGAATTTTCTAAAATTAAATTGTGTTTGTCTACTTTTCTTACATAGCAATATGGTGAAAAATTGAAAACTATTCATTTGTCAATATTGATGCTACAGTGATTATAGTAAACGGTGTCATAAGTATGCTTGCGCACAAACTTAAAGTTACGAAGATTATTTTTAATTACAGAAAAACACTATAATATTATATATTTATATCATATTCTAAACAATCCATTATAAAATATATATTTAATCTGTATTTCTACCTCACTATCTACCGAATCCTTCAACAAGTCCTTCATTTCTTCACGAATTATCTAATTCAATCCATGTTCTCATTACTGCCATGACGATCGTTGTGCGACATTTGCTAACTGATGTGTTCAACATTTGCACTATTGCAATAAACTATGCAAATGAGGTGCCCCCAAGATAACTGGAAATGACCCCAGGTGATTTTTTCTTATTTGGACATTGAAGAGTAAGAGTACTCAACTTCGCCTGTGAACTTAGACGACTTGAATGAGAGTATCACGAGTGAAGTGAATTGTCTCTAAGAAAACTCTGCATTAATTAAAAGAGTTATGGCAGCAATAAGAACAAGGATTAAATTATGTAAAGAAATGGAGGACATGAAGAAATGGAGGACATGTGGTTTGTTAATGATATATTGTGAAGGATTGTTGTGTTAGGTATTTTTGTCAAAAAAATTTTTTAATAAATTTTTCTGCTTGTGCGCAAGCATACTTATGACACCGTTTACTATAATTACTGTAGCATCAATATAGATGTATGAATAATTTTGAATTTTTCACCATTTGTGTAAAAAAAGTAAAGAAACACAATGGTGATTTTAGAAAGTTGATAACGTTAATAGTTTCTGAGATATATTAAATCAAATTTGGGTTCCGCTTTTTTCGATCCACCCTGTATAAGATAAAAATGTATAATTCAATTTTGAACTTCAGTATCTTTTACAATAATATAATACAATATTTTATACTTTTTTGAAATAATCTCAAAAGTAAGTCGACAACGTTCATCCGTTTATATCCTTATTCTCTTGAAAAAAGAATCCTGAATCAATAACTTTATTTCTACAGAAACCACTAGTGTCCCGTCATAACGGGGGAATGGGCAGCAGTGCCTCATCTGACAAGTCCCAGCCCTGTCAGGTCCACCCATCCACCAGCAAGACAATCTGCTGCAAAAGCTGGCTTGCAAAGTTCCCCACCAGAAGCAAGCGTATCGACGTCATCAGTCGAATCACCTTCCCTTTGGTGTTCGCATTCTTCAACATGGCTTACTGGAGTACCTATTTGTTCACGGACGAGGAGGAGGACGCGATGGCCAAGCCGTGAAGAAGAGGGACAACGGAAAAGCCCGAATGGTTACTGCTCATTATCTTGCTCAGGCGTCTCTTTAAATTTCTATCCCATAAAATGGATCCAAATTGAGTTTGGACTTTTTTCGGATTTTTACCCTTCACTACATTTTGTTTACAACAGTTGGTGGTTGTTCTATCCCTTCACTCCATTTTGTTTACAGCTGTTGGTGGTTGTTTTAACCCCTTAATCCACTTCATTTACAACAGTTGGCGGTTATTTTTACCCTTCACTCCACTTTATTTACAACTATTGGTGGTTCTTTTACCCCTTCACTCCATTTTGTTTACAACAGTTGGTGTTTGTTCAAAAAAAACCATGAAAACATTTTCCCAATCCTGCCCCATGCATTCCTACTGGTCACGTGTATTATCATAGCTATCACCTGTTTTGATATCGGAATTCGTTTCTAGAATAGAGCATCACGCCTATGGCTGTATTTAGTACTATCGATGAAAGTAGAAGATGGGCACTGAAAACTGATAATGTGTTCGTAGAGGTTTAGCTTAGACAGATGTATGTACATATATTTTGACATGACTACAAACTATGTGTCTCATATATTCGAATGTTGAACTGTCCAAATTGAGAGCTATCTATCAAATAAAATGTAACGTTAGTATTTATATATTTGGAGTTTATTAGACTACTAGAGTTTCGTGAACATTTGAGAGAAATTCTGTTTCTACTTTTACTTGATTACTTTTTCTAGTACAAATTTATCTTTATTTTAATTTATGAATTTAATTGCATCCTCTACATTTCTATAATTTTTAAACCAACTTTTTAGTTTCAGCATAATAATATTTCAGGGTATTTAGTATTGTCTCATGAATGTGTCTGTATAACATCGTATTTACCATTAGTTATTAATATAGTTTTATATATGTATATTATATTGCCATTTTCATTAATATATATAATGCAGCTTTTCTTACTTTAACTTTAGTATTATTAAGTATTCCTATCATAGGTTTTTAACTGTAAGTTCAATTACATCAGTATTTTCCTTACCTGAAATCTTGAATGACAAAGAGCCTGTTATAAAATGTCTTGAATTTATCAAAAAGATACAGTAGACTTTTGGATTTTCACTATTATGGTTAATGTATGTTATTTTATCATTATTTTCAAGTTTCATGCAAAATATTGGATTTCAATTGATACGATGTTATAGAAAGTGATATAATACCATAATATTAGAACTAATTAATTTCGCACATGTCTTCTTTTTTTATTCGTCACAAATGTAGAAGAGGCTTGTTGGTAGTGGTAGGCAAAGAAAAGTAGTTTCTACATCACAAACTGTAGAATGAAAGACTGGTCACAAGATTACGATAGTGTGACGTCACTACATCAACCTTTCTGATTGGCTAACGTACCTTCAGTTCTTACCTAAGAATAATTTTTCTATGAGGTAGAAGAAAGGAGGATTCTTTTCTTCCTTTTTCAAATTCACCAAAGAGAGTTGATTTAACGTTTCTCCACCTTTTTCTCTTAAGGGGCCGTACACACGCAGAGTTTTTTTAAGTCTTTCCACCAGACTTTTTGCTAAGCTCCCCCTATTTTTTCCACGAGAATATAAGAAAAAAAGATATAAATCGTGGATACCAAATAATAATTATACGATTTATATCGTTTTTTACTATATTAGGAGGAGCTTAGCTTAAAGATTTAAAAAAACCTACGTGTGTTTTCCTCCTAATCTTGTCCAAATTAACCAAAGATAGTTGATTTAGTGACGTCACGTTACTCTTGGCACCAGTCTGGCCATTCTCTCGATGTTGTCTCTCCATGCTGTACTCTATGCTCAGTAGGTAGGTAGTTAAAGTTGCACCTAACCTCCACGGGGAATGAGTTGCCAACTAGTAATTAACATTTGTAATTGCATGGAATCCAACTGTTGATGGTGATTCATCACAAATGATTTTGTATGTAATTACAAATAAATGTTGTGTGAAATTCTCCACTTTCCCCGTGTAGGTTCGGGTTAACTCTGTAGGTAGTCACAGTGTAATTACAGGTGTATTTACAGATGTATTTACAGGTAGGCCATCTCATGCTCAATGTATTTTTGGATTACTTCTTTATTTTGGTACATTATAGTGTATGTGGTGTAATGTTCACATAGGGAATAAATGTCAAATGTTAGACTTTAGAACAAATGATTTGTATTCATTTATTGGTTAACTTAGACGATTTCTTCTCATTTTTAAACTGTTATTGTTTAAAAAGTAATTAGAAATTTAAAAATATAGGAAGTAAGGATTTGTATAGGATAAGTACCGAGTTAGTGGACGCTTCTAGGTTTTCGATAATATAAGAAAATATAATAATTATAATAGAAGTTAAATAATACTACTATATTATATTATTTTTCTTCTCCATTATCAAAATGTGGAACCGTCCGATAACTTGAAACTAACCCGATGCACAAAAACATAATTTTCTATGACAAAACTGATTTTAAATGATATCTACTTAAAATCTAATAACTTATATTTATACCAATTAAAATTAAAGTTAAATGCTTCTCATCAGAATAATCAAAGCATGATAAGCCTATTAAAGGGGACGATAAAAATCTTTTGCAATCGTTTCGTTTTGACAGGTTATCGACAAGTTTGCGACATGTTGAGAGTTGTTACGATAAGATAGTGTTGAAATTATTTAAGCTTTATAATGATTATGTTTCTATAGAACTATTTTAATACTTGTTCTTAACTCTACTGTTTTTGAATGGTTTTATATTGTAGGTGCAATTGATTTTAAAATATATTTAATTCTAAGCATATTAGTTATTTAATAATCTTTGATAAATTAATGTGAATATGAGATTTGTTATTGGAAAAGTTTTTGAGTTCGAGTCCCGTTTGTTATTTAAGGAGGTAATGAAATCTTCAGAGTTTATTGTGGACGTACTTTGAAGACATTTAAAAAATAATTTACAGTCAATTTGATATTTTTAAGATTAATTTTATTTATTAATTTTGATTTTTTCTTTCACTCTTGTAAATTTGATATAAAAAATATATGTAATAAACAAATATACAAGTCATATGTTTTCAGTTAAGTTATAATATTTGTGATTTTTATCATGTCGGCGGTTATGAGTTTTAAATAATTATAATAATGTTAAATCATAATGAAATTTTATCGAAATATAAACAATGTTATCCAGATAAAAAAATTATGGTGGGGCCATAGAAGATTAACTTATGTCCCTTCTTGATCTTCGATGCCTCTTCCATAACTTTTATTCTGGAAAGATAGTAAAAAGAGTCATAAAGAATTTGTATTGTTTTATATAGATTTTTGGCATTCTTCAGACAGCTATTATGGTAAAATTTTGTACAGCATTTTGATAAGAATAAGACATACATATTGATAGTACAAATTTGGATTATAATCATAATAAATTGATCATTCGTAAAGATTTCAAAATGATCAGTTATCAATCACGAAAAGACAATCCTAAAAATAAATATGTTAAACATAAATAATTGATGAAATAAATAGTATAAACTAACATCAACGAAAGAAGGGAGAATATAAAATATTATTGCATTTAAATATGAAATAAATTTTGATAAGCTGTCTTTAGTGTGTCAAAAAACTTTCTATAATAAATTTAATCTTTATTTTGCTTTATTAGGCTTCATTTGTTAATTTTATTTCTTGTTTGAATAAAAATATTTAAGAAAAACTATCATTTAATTCAATCCATTAGTAATTATCGTAAGAATATGAATTAGTATTTGATAAATAATGATAAAGATAATTTGAAATAAAATTTGAAAATGTTATTGAAATGCAAATAATGTAAATAAATAAATGAATATCTAAGTATCTTCAGTAATATTTATATATAAATTCTAAATCCTGATAAAATTGAATAAAGTTGCAAGTAAAGATTTAAAGTAAAGAAAAGTAATCAGACAGATCTAAATATAGAGAAGGCTTATACATTTAACATACAATTAGGTAGTAGCAATAATTAATGAACACATCCAACGTTAACAATAATATACAATTAACAATTTCTTACAATTAACATTAACATAATTTTAACATTAAAGAACTTTTAACATTATCACGTACAATTTACATTAACGTAAAATTAACATGACATGCAAATAATTTTAACTTACAATTAACATTATATACAAATAATAATAAATTACAATAACATTACATACAATTAACAATAACATACAATTTACACTAACATACTGATTGCTTTTTCCCGTTTTTATTTATCTAAATTAATTTATAGTATCTTTACATGTAGAAAAGGGTCGTTATAACCTACGCAAATTTGCGGATGGTTATATTTTACCGGCATTTATTTATTTATTTATCATCTTGGTATTTGCATAACTCAAAAAAGAACCTGCTGGTAGAATTTTGGGAGCGATCCGGTCCAAGGTCAAGGTGATTTATAACTCAAAAACTATTCAACCAGATTGCATGAAACTTGGTGGGACGATTATTCAATATTCAGGAACTATTTGGTTAAATCAAGGTCAAGGTCATTTATAATTTAATAACTCAAAAATATTCAACCGATTTGCTTGAAGTTTGATAAAACGACAAATTAATGTCCATGAACCATCTGATAGAATTTGGGAGCAATCTGGTCAAAGGTCAAGGTCAAAGTCATTTATAATTCAATAACTCAAAAAGTATTCAACCAAATTACATGAAACTTGGTGGAATAATTGGTCATTATCCAATCACCAGTTTATCAGATTTTGGGAACGAACGGGTCAAAGGAAGAGATCAAAGTATTATCGGATGGTCAAGGCCATCTATAAGTGGCGGCGAAGGTATACGCTCTACCAAGTGCACTTAATCTAGTTGATTTTGTTTCTATTTTTTTCTCGTTGCTGTATTTGTTTCTGTTCTTTTCGTTACTGTTTTTTGTGTTCTTCTCGTTACTGTTTTTTGCGTTTGATGTTGATTGGAGGTGAAACTTTAGCTCAAAATGCTAATATTTTTTCGATAACTTTATCGTTAAGATTTGATGTTAGTTTATCTGAAGTGTTTCGTTAGTAAATACTATAACATAAAAAGCTATCTATATTTTCTTAAGAAATGCTAACTATTCTACAGAAAAACCTTCGGCAACCAATTTTGAAGTTATGAGATTTTTCTCGTAGGTATTTTGCAAAAAAAAAAAATGCAGAGTTAAGATGAACGCTGAAAGTTTTGAATCTCATAAACTATGTAAATTGTTATGGAAATTTGATTGTTGTGGAAATTTGATTGTTATGGAAATTGTTATGGAAATTTGATTGTTATGGGAATTGTTATGGATATTTGATTGGTATGGAAATTGTTGTGAAAATTGGATTGTTAAGGAAATTTAATTGTTATGGAAATTTGATTGTTATGGAAATTTGATTTTTACGGAAATTTGATTGTTATGAAAATTTGATTGTTCTGGAAATTTGATTGTAGCTAATTGAATATAATTGTTTTGGAAATATGAATTTAATGGAATAAGGATAGGGATATTATTGATGAAAATAAAATAAATACAGTTCTACAAGCCCATATATAATTTCTTAATTACAAGATATTTTCGGGCAACACAATTTCGGTAAGCATGATAAGATTGTATATTAAACATATGAACCCGTTACATAAATAGTATTTATTTATAATAAAAAGAAATAATAAACCGATTATACAAAGTAGCCACACTTATAGAAATGAAAGATCTGTAGCCAAAGCACACACAAAAATAGCACATACAATTATTATCTATTCGTAGAGTAGGTACAATATAAGTTAATTAGTTAAGACCGGCATATTTTTAAGATTTAGAGAGGTGATTGTTTTTATATTTGGAAGTAGAGTCTGCCACCGTTTATCGGCTGAATACGAATAGTTACCACTGTGATCGTGTAAAATTAATCTGTGATGACTAATGATTGAACCAGAAGCAGGCCTAGTTTCACGGGGTAAGTTGGGGTAGTTAAAAATTATATTAATCTCTGAACGAATATACAATAAATAATTCCTTTAGTCTCAAAAAAGATCCTTTAGTCTCAAAATACGAGTGATATGAAAAAGGGGCATTGTATGGATTCTTATTACTCTCTTTACAGAGTCTCAATGGTATTTTTTAACACTAATTTTTCTACTGAAATTATTTTATTTTTATTTTTTATTGTTATTGGAAGTTAAAATTGCTATTGAAAATAACATATTTATTATGGAAGTTGAAACTGTCATTGAAATGAAATAATTGTATGGAAATGTAAAATTGTTATTGAAATAGAAATTCTTATTGAAATTTGAATTACAATTGTTAATTAAAGTTAAAATTCTTAGGAAAAGTAAATTTGTTATTGTAACTAAAAATTTTCTGGAAGTTTAGAAAGATATTTACATTAAAATTGTTATGTAAGTTGAAAAGGATACATCAATCTAAATTGTTCTGAAAGCTAAAATAACAATAGCTTTTTACTCAACTCGTTTCATTTTTAACAGATATAAGGTATCTCCTGCTTGAGGTAAAGCATATGTCTTATAAATATTTTTGTTGTTGTTATTCCACTGCAAAAACAAAAACAAACTAGAACGGGCATTCGTAGAGCACATACATTCACTGCCATTTAAATCGATTTAGGCCTTTTCGTGACCTTGTCCTTGACCCTCAATTGGTTCAACCAAATGGTTCCTGGATAATGACCAATCATCCCACCACATTTCAGGCATTTTGAAAAAAGTACACTGTTAGTCGAAATACTTATAAACAACAATATCCAGACAGGAATAATTTATTCCTGGGATATTCCCTAAATATCCCAGGAATAAACCATTCATGTCTGGATAACTGTTTTAATTGCAAAATTGGATCAAATTGACAACAAATAAAAATTTTCTTCAAATAATGTTGAACACGATTTAAAATTGATATTGAAAAATATTTAGAAAATATCAGTCTATGTTTTCTAAATTTTTCTCGTATTCTTGAACAAATTAATTTCCAATTTTTCCATCCACTATTTTCACCCTTTACTTGTTAGATAGACCCTGTACCTTATTTGCTGTTCAATCTATTATAGATTAACATCAGAAGCATTCAATGCTACAAATAGTGGAAAGTGTTTTAATAATAAAATATTTACATTAGGTTCTTTTCCCTGAGTTGCGTGTTAGAAGTACATCAAGAAAGCTATTTTCTTAGCGTGCAAATGGTACCTAACAGCTGTTCTTTTCTCTAGTGAGTCTACGGAAGGTTCACATTTAAATAATCTTTCTTATTCTCTATATTAGATTATGAAAATCTAACCTTTTAGATTTTTTTAGTTAATGATTTGTTCTAGTAAAATTCAACTTAATTGAATATTTTTTTTAGTTCATATAGTGTCACATAAAAATTTCAATGGTGAAAATAGGTTTCAAACGATTAACAATTATTTTTTTGTAAAATAATCAAAATTTCAACCTCATATCCATTGAATGACACCTATATTATACTTGTAAATTATTTTTACTTATTTATTTCCGAGTAATAGAAATTTTACGCATTTCCGATCATAAAAAAATATATACATTAGTATTTTAGTTATAATAACGTGTTACAATGTCATATTATGTATTTTCTCCTCCATTATCGAAAATGAGTAACAATCCCACTACTCAGATCTTCCCCAATTATTTTTTATTCCAATTAAATTAGATTATTTTTTTGCACTCATCCCAAAGTTGACATTTACTATTTTTATGTTACATTCTTTTTGACATTTTAGTGAGTAAATAATATTCAGTTCATTTATTATATAAAAATATTTAATTGAAACAAATTTAAGTGTTTTAAACTCTAAAGGTGGGATATCAATTTACTCACATTTATTAATAGATCGCAAAGTAAATAATGTCTGTCTGTCCAAAACCTTCAATATTTATAAAGAAAAAACTAATAACACCAATATTAATAATTCTGGAATGAAATTAAAGTTTAAGAGAAAACTAATTTTTGTTAAATCAGTACAGGCACATGTTTTGATAATACTTACATGAATTCAAATATAATCCGAATACCATCACATTAATGGAGTTCCAAATGGATGGACAACAGGTACTGTAATAGTTATAAAACGAACTCATTATATTTGACCTTCACTTTCGCGATATATAAACCACTAATTTTCTTGATTTCAATTACTCTCTTTTATATAATAGTGTAAACAGGTCTATTATAAATGTTTTGAAAATTACTTTACGAAACATATAAAATAGAGTGTAGAGCCAGTGTACAGATCATATTGAGCTGTGTAATGCTTTGCAGTAGAGTGAATTTGTACAGCTTGAATATTCAAAATAAGGACAAATGTAGACTTGATGACAGATGAAATTATTTAAAATAACATGTTGAAATATCTATGTAAGTAGTCTGTCTATTGATGTGTGTAACGCAAGTATACTACAAGTAAATACAAATTAACAATCATTCCTAACTATAAATAATTTGAATCTACAAATTATTTTAAACTACAAATTATTTGAATCTACAAATCATTTGAAACTACAAATCACTTCAAACTACAAATTATTTGAATCTACAAATCATTTGAAACTACAAATCATTTGAAACTACAAATCATTTGAAACTACAAATCATTTGAAACTACAAATCATTTGAAACTACAAATTATTTGAAACTACAAATCATTTGAAACTACAAATCATTTGAAACTACAAATCATTTGAAACTACAAATCATTTGAAACTACAAATCATTTGAAACTACAAATCTTTTCAAACTACAAATCATTTGAAACTACAAATCATTTCAAATTACAAATCTTTTCAAACTACAAATCATTTGAAACTACAAATCATTTCAAACTACAAATCATTTCAAACTACAAATCATTTCAAACTACAAATCATTTCAAACTACAAATCATTTCAAACTACAAATCATGTCAAACTACAAATCATGTCAAACTACAAATCATTTCGAACTACAAATCATTTCAAACTACAAATCATTTCAAACTACAAATCATTTCAAACTACAAATCATTTCAAACTACAAATCATTTCAAACTACAAATCATTTCAAACTACATTTTCCAGCGCACTGCTTCACTCTAGTAGTTCTCCTGACTTTCCTCCATGGTGGAGTTGGTGGAACAGCTCAAGAGGGGATGGAGGAAGAGGTGGCAGGGCTGGTAAAGAGTACAATGGAGGCGTTAAACCGATCTTCCACTGTGCTGTTAACAAGTACCGATATTGGTGAGTTACAATTTGATGATAACATCCGAAACCCCCAGGTTAAAAACGAAAGGAAGTTTACATCTTGTCACTTTCCACCACCCAGGGGAAAAGCCCTTCCAGACCCCAACCGGACCACTATCCTAAGCTTAGTTATATAAATATTTTTTGGATTTTTGCTGCATTTTATTTTTACGATATTTTTGTCCCGTCAGCGAATTTAATATGTTAAAAAAAAAGTTAAAACTTAAAGTTTGGTTCCTTCAATACGTGTAACTAAAGAAAAGTTTATCGTTTAGCCACTACGGATGAGAGAAACCTCTTACTTAATCTTCTATGGCCTCACCATTGCTTACTCCCTGGTAATTTTAATTTAATCATTCCTACTTTTCTTCTCCAATACTCAGGACTCAACCTGGATGCGTTAGTCGGTCAAATGACCTCAGACTTAAGTGTGTGTCTGGGTCAAGTGGAGGACAAATGGGATCAAGATGATATGGAGGACATGGTCACATCGAACTGTTTTGGTGGTCATCCTTGGACTGTGGTGGTCATTGGAGATAGTCTCTGGGTCACTGAGGTCATCAATCAAGTTATGGTCAATTGGACGATGTACAGTAACGTGAGTTAAGAACATGTGAGATATATGTCCACATTTAAATTTTGATTGTTTTATACAGGGTGTCCCAAAAAAACCCGGAACCCAATTTTAAAGTAGTATATTTCAATAAGTATTGAAGGTACATGTTCTTTTCTGGTATTAACTTTTTTGTTGTATCCTTCTCAATCCACGGTTAAAATTTCATTAGCCAATAATTTGCACGTGGTGGATATTGTTACTACTTCTTCTAGAGAAAGTTATGGTGGTGCTATAGAAGATTATTAATGTAAAAAATCCTCCTCTTAATCTTTTACGAAATTTCCACGTGATGGAAATTATAACTTCTTGCACTTTCATTGTAATTCCTAAGTAAAAATCTGTTTTACGTCTGGCAGTACTGAACACTGATATTCCGTTTACTGTTTCGGCAGCACGAAGATAATATCCTACAACAGGCATTTCTTGACTGCCTTTGACCATTTATACTGTGAAATAATTCATATTGATACTTTGTCTAAGGTTGTATATATATTGCCGAATTAAAGATGACGATGGTCCAAAAGAATGTGTATTATTATTAGCTCTTACACGGATATTTCTCAAGTGGTAATGTCTTATTTAATTTGGTTACAGTATATGTAGTAGATGAGAGCGTTCCAGCCAGGATGGGCCGGTGTATTATGCTTGTGTGAGACGCGTGCTTTCTTGAGATATAGAGCATATCTGATACAGAGAGTTATTGTGGGCGTGGCGTTGTTGCCTATATCATAGTACCAAGCAAGTGAGCCGCGATAGTAACAGTGGTTGGGTAAGTCTTGATAATATATGTATGATAAAATCCGTGGTATAAACGTTTTCCACATTGTCACTATGTGATACGGGTTTATTAGGTTGACAGTGGTATATATTCGTAACACATTGTATAATTATTGTTGCCTGTCAATGACTAAAGCAACAGAACAGAAACAGACATTAAACACATTAAACCAATTTTTGTCCAGCTTTTTTTTTAGATTTCAATTCATAAGTTGTTTTGTGTAAAATAAATATATTATGCCATTAAGCAAATCGATTTTAAAATTGTTTTCCAATATAACTAATTTTTCCGATTTCAATTCGAAGGGTGGTCATGTGGAACCCCTTCCGTGAAAGACGATGAAGTTTAATACTCAACTATTAGTTTTGTATTTTTATTTGAAAGACACACTTTTAATATTTCAATCATAATTAATGGAATAGTAATTGTAATTGTCCATTTTAAATTGAATGATTATTAAAAATAACAATAGTAATTGTAAGTTAATATCCGCCACCACAATCAACTCTACCTCACATACATGACCAGCATAGGTACAAACAGAGCTAATCAACTTCTCTCACTATTTGGCAACAATAACGCCACACCCACAATCAACTCTTTGCCTCAGATATGAACCAATCTCAAGAAAGCACGCGTCTCGCAGAAGCATGATACACCGGTCTCTGAGTACTGTACTCATTTTACTATCTATTAACGACTGAACTCTACTGAACGGTTGAACCTGAACTGAACCCACCTACTAACTGAATACTATATCTAATATTTCTTGGCATTATATACTACTAGTTCTACGTCGGAACTCTCTTTAGCTTGTTACACCACGGCTGGCTTTAACTACAAGAATTCTATAAGTCTTTAAGTACCTACTATTTGGCTCACATAGAAAGCGGTTCATTAATTATTACAAAAATTTCTAATCTGTCTTTCATTACTTCGAGGGAAAGATACATTTCACATTTAACTCAAAGGCAAGTAGGAACATTCATTTCAGATATGTATATGTTTTTCTAATATATTTTTAGAAAATTCATAATGCTACATCCCAAGCAACACAGTTTACGGGGCCCATGTGGACACTATATAATATGTTGATACGCTATATATTAATCAGGTTGGGCCAGTATGACAATTCAGTGGGATGGATTCGCCACATTGAACCAATCTTCTTCCAAGATAACATTCCATGAGAATGGAAAACCAAGTACTCGCAAGAATATGAGCATTCTTAATTTAATTTTCTATCGTTTAAAAAATTGAGCATTTACTAGATACTGATAACTTGGGGTATTTATCAGCTGAAAATGAGTTTAAAATGAATTTAAAAATGGAGAAATTGTCTAATTTTATTATTAAAATGAATTTTTCTTATTACTATCAGATCACATATCATTTTTCAGTTAATTCTGTTCTGTAAAGTTTACTGATTTGTTAAATTTCACGGACACTTTCGTAAGAAAGTTCTTGATTTTGAACTATGGAAGTCCGAAAGTTTACTTTCTGCAGAATATTTTTAAACGAAATCCTCGACCTTCGCAGATATAAAACTGAAGTGTGTCAACAAGCCTTAAATCAGTAAACTTATGAACTTTCGAACAACAGAAGAACTGTTAAGTGAAATCTGTACCAAACATTAGATGAAGCATTTAGTTCAATTATATAGAAGTTATCGCTAGGTTATTACTTTTGGGACACAATCTTGACTTTATTCGTAGCAAGATATCTTCTAATACCTTTTTGTTCACCTGCTTACAATAGTCACTCTTCAAATATGTTTTATTATCAATATATTCGTAAAACATCTGGCCCTTGTTCTATATAAGTTTGTTCCCAATGGTAGAATGTATTTTTATTCAAAGTGAAAATTCGTAAGTATTTGAATTAATGTCATGAATTAAATCATTTAAGTATGTTTTGTTTTATATTTTTCTGCATTTATTAATATTCAAGTTTTACAATAATTTTCAAGAAATATTTTACAGATGATTTAGTCTAGTGCATACCTAAATCTAAGTAATTGTGTCTCTTGTGGTTTTGAAATCATACTAACAAATATTAAATGCGCTAATAGTAAATCATCTGCAATGTTTATCATTCCAACATTGTGATTAATTTGCAATAATGCTATAGCGTTTCACCTTTTCTTTCAGCACATTCACTGGGTGTCCGTCAGTACTGACTACGTAAGACCATTCGTAGCTGAGGAAACGCTGGAGAAACTCCATTTCGTCAAATGGACAGCATTATTCCGAATGAAGGAAACAAACGGTCAGCAAACATCAAGCCCTCAGAAAATATTAAAAGATACTTAATATTTTATGTAAATAGTAATGTAATGGCTACAGTAAGGGGCTCACTGATCATTTTCTGCAATTGCTTATTTTTATTTTATACCATTAAAACCAGAAAAGTGACAGTTATTGGAAAGTAGGCTGTGCATCATGAACTAATCTGAACTTTAGAAGTTTCTAATTGAACCTATATGTCTAAATCCATTTCCAAGATCTATGAGTGTCCGAGTACTGTAACATTTTCATACATAATTTCTCATCATGTTTCTTTTTCAGTTTGGTTGGCAAGTTTGGCAACACTTGATGAAAATGGCCTGCGCCTGAAAAAATCTGGAGTTATCGAAAGAAAAGGGCCAGTGACTCCTGAACTTGTAGTGCCTGTCCAACCACAAAACTTGCATGGCTTCACGGTGTTTTTATCTTCTTATACAGCAACAAGTCCAGGTAAGATGATTATCAGAAAATATTGATTTATTTGGTTATATATGATATTTTTGAAGACAAGTATTTACTAAAGTTCTCTATCGTTAATTCATCATTTTTCAAATATGGAACCAGCTGTAATATTGCTATCCTATACTAATATAGAATTTAACAAGGATCTATTATAAGCAAAATGTTGATGTCCTTCGTACTTTAATTACTTTAATGTATTATAAATTCGGATTTTATTTTCGAGATTTATAGACTTAGCTAATATATCTTATTATTATTGACTATATAAACGCCGATTGAAAAATAAATGATGTATCTGGAAACCAGATAGCACTGCTTATCGAGGCTACATTATCCCAATTTTGAAGCAATGTGTCCCTTATAAACAATGCTACCTGAGAAATTCTGTTTAGGACTGCAGGACAATTACCCCCGCGTAAAAAAAACACTCCAGCCAAACACTTAGTAAAAAATATATTTTGTCACTATCGAAACCAATCAAAGAGAGAGGAGGAAGCAAGGCCCCAGGCCTCCCAACTGTACCACTAAACTAACCTTTTTGGTCTTAATAAAAATATTTTTGGGTTTGCAATTTGTTTTTTACTCGTTTTATTTTTGTTCTGCGACCACAGAATAAAATGTAATCAACAAATTTTCCTAATTCTCTTCTTTTCACCAGCCTATAAACCAAACGCTGTTTTTCGTTGTTACTATAATGAAAATAACGGAACCGACTGCGCTGGTTATGTCGGAACCGTTCTAATGGAAATAAGAGATAAATTCAACTTCACTGTCGAAAACAAGGGACCTTACAGTTGCGGTACTTCCACCACTAAAAACGGACGAATTTATGCTGTTTACACAGGGGTAAGATTTCTGTGATACTGAAATCAATGAATTGTATCCTGCAAGAAACAAGATACCAAACAAATCATCTCTCCTTTAACCAATACTTAAAATAATTATTTTTTAATAGCATTATTAAATATTTTCAGGAAACAGATATCGGTATCGGAACCTGTTCTCTAACTTATGACAGAACCAGAATATCTACCCCGTCAGCTTGGTTTAAGATCATAGGATCATACGTGGCTTCTAGGGCTCCAAAAGTAGTCGTGGAGCCATTCATGATAATCAAAGTCTTCAATTGGCTGGTGAGTCAAACTCTGTTGTTAGTTGTTATTATAACAAAAATAGCGCTGTTATTTGTTCAGCCTCCTAATAATATATGATAATTTTGCTTACGGGAAACGAACCATTAAAAGATTTAAAGCTTAATATGCATTTGAAGTAACAATCACATATTATATTATTTGAGCATACCATGTATGCCATATAAACCTAAGGGAATTTTATAGAAGGGCCTTTAGAAATTGGGAGGAAATCTAACTTAAATGTAAGCCCACCAATACTATCTCATATTATTTTTATTCATTTAATAATGATAAGTAAATTTGTTACAGAACCCATGTTCTTGTCAGGCTATTCTTCATCATTTTTTATACTTATTTTCCTTCTATCGTCACCGAAATGGCCTTTGGTTACGAAGCAGATAAAAATTAAATATATTTTGAAATATGTATATCATATAACACACATTTCCTGCGACAGCTTTAACTGTCATAGTTTCAGTTTAATTTGGACAGAAAAATATTAATTTCAATTAGTAGACTTTTAATATATCCTTGTTTTGAATATAAATGTACACATTTAAAAGAAATATTAGTTAAAGAGAAAAGCTTTAATCTTCTTTTCTAAAAAAATGTGACCCATCGGTGGGTCACATCGCAGGAAACCTGTTAACCATTTATGCCCGTAATTTATTTCAACGTGAAAAAAAAAGTTTTTTATGATATTCCTGCAATATATATAGACAAATTGAAATTAGTTATCAATATATATTTAATTTTATATACTAATAAAAGCGTACACATGTGTTTACCCGGTCGAATGAGGAAAATACCTCAATAAGCCTAACAACGAATACCATTTGAAAGGGACATGTAAATTGTCTCTGAGCATAGGGGGTCGAATAAGTAAAATTCAATTTATAGTTTGAAGAGGTGCACTTTTTTGTTCATGAAAGCCTAATAATATACCATGGACTTTTGGACAGGTTTGGACAATTATCGTGGCATCTGTACTAGCTTTGACGTTAGTTATCAAGCTGATTGTGAAATGCCTCTGTGAGAATGGGCAGCTAGTAGCATCACCATTTAAGGCTCTACTGTACCAAGGTGAATTGCTATCTTATTTCTCACAGTTCACAGAAATCAGAACTTACTTCATTCCAAACCGCCAAAAAACGATTCTCAAAATGCACTTTTATTATAAAATCTATTCCCCATCGAATTATTAAAATCCTATTTGTCAAAGTTTACTATGATTACATGTCACTACTTGACAAAATCGACTGTATCGTGAGTCATGTTTTGTCACGAAAAGTTTTCGGTATCATGCATGATTTTTGGAAGTTCTGTCATAGAATGGTTAAAGATAGCCCCAATATAAAGTTGTGATAACGTCTTATATAAGATATAGCTCTCTGCATAAGAGTAGATGAGGATTCTTGCCTTTGAACCTCCTATTCAAAACATAAATGCTCTCGATAATTATTAGCATCGTATTCTGAACATTTCAGGCAGTACACACCTACCTAAGAATGACTCTGGCAGATTACTCATCGCACTGACATTTCTCTCAGCTATAACAATTGTGGCTATTTATTCAGGAAATTTGACTGCCATCCTAGCCAGCCCACGGTAAGTTCTGACTTACTAACCTAATATATAAGATCAACTATTTTCTAACCGATTAGAGTTGAAGCATACCACAAAGATTTTGTAAATAACCTTCAATTTTGGTTCATTGAACGATTTCTTTGAAATATATTTTTTCCTAATTCGAAGATCAATTATCAAAGATAGTGCGGAATTATCACTGGATGTCAAAAAATAATAGTTTGAAATCGAATTTATTTTCTCTTTATATATTATAGAATTTCCCAATTAATGTACCCTACCTTTTTCAGTTTGGAAGAACCTATTGAAAATTTAGTAGACCTTTATAACAGAAAAGAGAAAACTCTGTTCATGAATGAAAATAGTCCCATACATCAACTGTTCATGGTATGAAATAATTTGATGAAATTTAATCTATGGTATGAAAGACATCAGTCGGGGGGCATACAAAATTCTGATGAGGTGAATTAACAATAATTTTATTTAGAACAAAACTGGAATGATGGCCGATATTTTCAAGAGATCAGCATTCCTTGATAATGTCGAGAATGCGAACTGGTTAATGGTGCATGGAGATGGAGCTTACATAAGTATAATAAATTCTAAAATCATTATATTGATTCGCATGGAATAATTTATGTAGTCTGGTGTAGAAATTAGTATCCATTATTTTCTATTTTCAGACAGTATTCGGTCAATCACCAACCGGGCAGCTTCTGCTGTAAAAATGATAGGTAATCGGAAACCAGCTTGTAACGTTCACGTGTCTCGATCTTCTGTGTCCTTTTATGTGCTGGTGATGTACCTCAGCAAAAATAGCCCCTATGAGGACATGATAAATGAAAGGTGAGATACGAAAGGTGAGATATCGTGTCCTAAGCGAACTTGATATCTTACCTTCCGTTCATCACGTCATACGATGACATGATAAACGAAAGGTTCAGTTGCCATTTAAGCCCGTATTACACTGTGGCGCTCGCCATAACGGTGTTGTCTCTCTCTACAGATATGGCGCTCACCATTCTCAAAATTGCTATTACACTAGACGAGTCGATATGGCGGTGATCGTGAATTGAAATTTAGGGAAAATTGAAAAATATACTATGAAATGAATCGTTCCAATAAAATTCGATGCCATCACGAATATATATTCAGTTAATTATCTTTTTGATAGTTGTGTGAAGCAATTCCATGCGTATATATTGAAAAGTTTAATTCCATTGATTGTATGGCAACACTGGACACTACACTGAAGCGTTCATTCCTTTTTTGTATCGCGCAGTAGGCGTACAAAGTCTTAAATAACTTTTAAAATGAAACAAAATACTTTTTCCACTACTTCAAATCTATTAAGCAGGCTTCAGTGACAATTTCATCACCTCTAAAACGGTGGCGGTGTTGGTTCTATCGCGCAGTGAGCGATCACAATTTCGTGGTGCTCGCCAAGATATTTTTCGCTTTTAGAGAGAAAAGGGGCGGAGTTAGAGAGAAAAATAACAAAATTGTGGCGACCGCCATAGCGAGCGCCACAGTGTAATACTGGCTTTAGATGCAGCTAACTGGAAATTGAATTGGAGTAATGGCAAGTAAATACTAAATTAACGCTCTTTTCTTCCACATTTCTTGATGAATGTATGTGTACATATGAGAGGACAAACCTCCGTGTAAAAAAATGCCTAATTCTATAAGGTTTGGTTAGCGTCCGGTTAGGGGATCTAGGTCCTGTCCCCCAGATATTCCAGGGTGGCTTCGACAGTGGAATAAATTTTTGATAGTTTTTATTTTGAAAAGGGGCAATTGTCCTTTAATTGTCCCCAGTGTACATGTTCAAGAGAGAATGAGATTTAGTGTTCTGCGAATCCTTCTACTCTGGACAGTGGACATGGGTTAGCTTTCTAACATTTTTGATGTTCTCACTTGCAGTATTCAAAGAATGCGCAGTTTTGGAGTGGTCGACAAGATATACCGAAATCACGTGCAAAACAAATGTATCTTGAATGATAAGAAGAAACTTGGATCAGGAAGTGGCAGTCTACAGTTCTATCAGCTCCAAGGAGCATTCTGGATACTCTTTTCTGGGTTGCTCTTCTCGTTCTTGAGTTTTGGGTGCGAAATGTTATTCTCGAAACTGCTCATGCGCCATTTTGGAGAAAAAGATAAGATTGAAAAATTTTCTCCAGAGTGATTAAGAAAATCGGTAAATTATAATCGCATTAATCATCTTTTGAAAGTAAAACACGATAATCTTTCATTCATGTGAAAGATTAATTAAGAAAGTTCGATTGGCGATCATAATTTTCCGATAACGGACATGGAACTTGATTGACTTTTTTTTTAATAATATCTCGATTCTCAGTTTCAATTTCAATGGCATTAAAAAATACATATACGAAGTACAGTTGAGTAATTCAACTTAAACTTATATATATGTGAAAAAAGAATAATGAAGATGTATAAAAACTTATTAAAGGATTAGCAAACTACTTGAACATTTCATTGAATCCCAATTTGAACTTTTTAATCACTAAATTTTTGTGGAATTTTATTGACTATTGATTTTCCTATATTTTTGGGAGCGAGATTGTCTCAATATTGGGGTATTTTGAAACAATGAAACAATGAAACAAATTTATTGAGGAGTAAAAGAAACATAATATACATTAAAAGAATTAAAAGTAGGTATTACGTGTATACTTATTCAAGCCCTTTTATAAATTCCTGCATATTGCAGGACCTTTTCGGGCAAGTTTGGATACTATTGGTAATATGAAAAATAAAGCTAGGATAATTAAATGTTAAATGGATAAAGAGTAAATGAAAATTAAAAAAATAAGGCTATTAAAGATGCATGTTAAATGGATAAAGAGTAAATGAAAATTAAAAAAATAAGGCTATTAAAGATGCATGTTAAACGGATAAAGAGTAAATGAAAATTAGAAAATAAGGCTATTATAGATGCATGTTAAATGGATAAAGAGTAAATGAAAATTAAAAAATAAGGCTATTATAGATAAATGTTAAATGGATAAAGAGTAAATGAAAATTAAAAAAAATAAGGCTATTAAAGATGCATGTTAAATGGATAAAGAGTAAATGAAAATTAGAAAATAAGGCTATTATAGATGCATGTTAAATGGATAAAGAGTAAATGAAAATTAAAAAATAAGGCTATTATAGATAAATGTTAAATGGATAAAGAGTAAATGAAAATTAGAAAATAAGGCTATTATAGATGCATGTTAAATGGATAAAGAGTAAATGAAAATTAAAAAATAAGGCTATTATAGATGCATGTTAAATGGATAAAGAGTAAATGAAAATTAAAAAATAAGGCTATTATAGATAAATGTTAAATGGATAAAGAGCAAATGAAAATTAAAAAATAAGGCTATTATAGATAACTGTTAAATGGAGAAAGGATAGATGGAACACAAGGATGAGTGTTAATATGTACATACAGTTTTATAATTAAAATGTTCGCCTATATGATAAACTACAAAAAAATACATTCCAGTAATCGCAAAAACATATCAAAAAATACATATTTTCGAGGCTATGATGTTTCAACATATTGGTCAATCAGATAACTCTTCAATGACCGTTTAAATATTGCAACTGAAAGAGAGTTCTTTATTTGAGGTGGCAATGCATTCCAAAATTTCGGACCACTAAAACTAATACTATGTCTTGACAGTGTGAGTCTGGGATAATGAACAACTGGATCATTAGCCTGTCTAGTTCTATAATGATAATCAGGGAGCCTAAATGAGGATAAGTTTTTATACATGTAGACGCCAAGCAGAAATTTATGAACATCACGCACCTTCAGTATATTAGTACGAACAAAAAGGGGATTGGTGTGCGCTAAAAACTCACTTCCCGTAATAATTCTAATTACTTTCTTCTGTAACATTCCTATAGTATTGAGATGACTATCATACGTTTCACCCCACACTAAGTTACAGTACAATATATATGGGTAGAATAAACTGTAATATACTGAGATTAAGGACTTTTGCGGCATAAACTGACTCAACCTATATAAGATACCAACAACTTTAGATAACTTACTCGAAAGAGAATTCAAATGAATATTGAACTTCAGCCTGCTATCCAGATCCACCCCCAGAAACCTTGTACTGCAACAAAAGTCAATCCTTGCTTCATTAATAAAGATGTTAGATTGAACAAGATTTGATGAGAGGACATTTGAAAATAGGAGCAAATTAGTTTTTGCGGCATTTAAGGATAGCCTATTCGCAAAAGTCCACGAAGACAATTTTTCAAGATGTACATTTAGGGAATTTGTAAGACTAATATAATCTTCGTGGGTTGCGGTTAGCGTAGTATCATCAGCAAAGAGGGTAGTTTTTAAATCAGGAAAAACACTTGGGAGTTCATTTACGTAAATAAGGTATAATAAAGGTCCCAGTACGCTTCCTTGAGGAACACCACTCGAAACTCGCAACTCCTCAGAAAAGGATGACCCAATTTTGACACGCTGCCTACGTCCCGACAAATACGAAGCAAACCATTTGTGGGCCAAACCGCGTACACCATATAGATTCAATTTATCAAGTAAAATATTATGGTTAACTGTATCAAAAGCCTTGCTGAAGTCTATGAAAACGCTTACAGCATGCTTTTTGTTATCCAAGCAGTCATACAAATAATCGGTATAATTCAACAACGCATCTACTGTTGATAAACCCTTCCTAAAGCCGTATTGATCAGGAGTTATAATGTTGAATTTAACAAAGAAATCCATCAGTCTCACTGCTACACACTTTTCAATTATTTTGCTAAATAGAGGTAACAGAGAAATTGGGCGATAGTTCCCGACATCAGTCACTTCACCCTTCTTGTGAATAGGAACTACAACAGCAGATTTAAATATATCGGGAAACACGCCATTCTTCAGTGACATGTTAATAATTTTCGAAAAATGAGCACCAACCATCCCACTAACTGACTTCAAAACGCTAGTAGAAATTGTATCAATATTATTTTTTTTATTTTTTAAAGACTTTATGATCAATTCACATTCGCCACGAGTCACAGGACTTAGGAAGATGGAAGATTGTATGTTAAAATTGACATAATGAAGAGGAGATTCGTTAATAACTGGAATAGATCTATCAATATTTGCAGATATACTAGAAAAATATGAGTTAAATAATCGAGAGATGTCATCAGATTGTGTGATTTCAACTCCATCATAAATAATACTCTCAACTGCACATTTTTTTTTGCTATAAGAGATAATCTTTGTAATCGCCTTCCAAGTCCTTCCAACATCACCACTGCATCCATCAAAAACATTACGGTAGTGCTCCTTCTTTGCTTTTTTAACTAATACGTTCACTCTATTCCTAATAATTTTATTTTCTGACTCACTGATAAGTCCCAATTTGAACCGTTTAAACGCAATAGACTTTTCCTTAATTTTATCCAGAATAGAAGGTGTGAGCCATGGTTTTGAGAAACGCTTTCTTCCAATATATTTGATTTTTAAGGGGAAACAAGAACAATACAGTTCATTTAAACGCTTGAAGTAATTTACACAAACAACATCCACGTCATCAGATAAAAACAAAGAATCCCAATCTTCTCGCTCCACCCGCCTAAAAAAGTTCTCCTTATTACCATCATTGACTAAACGAAAACATATTTTTATTTTATCATCAGAACACACTCCACCATTCGCAAGGAACGAAATGAAAGTTGGACAATGATCAGTTCCGTCATACAAAATGATACCTGACTTCACCATCTCTGCGGAGCTTGCAGTAATCCATATATGATCTAATAGGGAAGGAAGTTGATTTAACAATGCTGGAGGAAAGCGAGTGGGCTCTGTTATAATAGGTAAAAGATGAAACGAATGCATCACAGTGGAAAACTCAGTAACATTCGCGCTATAGAGATCGAGCAAATTAATATTAAAATCCCCCAAGATACAAATATTCATATTCGAGGACAAACCATTCACCACATCACTCAACTGTGCAATAAATTCAGGGATAGTTCCCGAATGAGGTCTATACACAGCCAGAATAATGTATTTGATGCCCCCGACATATATCTCAACTGTACACGACTCCATAACATCTGAGCTTATGCATAATTCACTCACCCTCTTAACCTTTATAGACTCGCTACAAAATACTGACACTCCCCCACCCCGCCTCTCACTTCGAAAAGTGTGGAATGACTCGTACCCATCTACATTCACTGCAGTAGAAAGCCATGTCTCAGTGAGTACTAAAATATCAGGATACGAATGTAGAGAAGACAACATTGCTTCAAAAGTGTCAAAGTTTTTGTTAAAGCTTCTTATATTGTAATTGATCACAGTAAATGCTTCCTCTGGTGTAGAATCATTATATTCATTAACAGTATAATATTGGGATTGGGTATTTTCCTCCGGGCGAACGTGATCAAATAAATTAAGATCAGGACAATGCTGCAATATTCGGGCAATGCTGTAACAATAGTAAGTCTTCACCTCGTAGATGTGATGATGAACATATGGACACTCTGAAAATTAATTAATTTAGAATGAAATAACAATCTGTGACATTCCATTTGTTTCAAGTTTGTGTCTTAAATTTTATCTCAAAATGTGACACTTAAGTGCAACAACTGTAATTTTGGTATTAATTATGTGTTTAATGACCTTACATAAGTTTTTTAATTCGATTTATTTTATTGTCTTAGGATCTCAAATAACATTATACTATGATAAAGGATTCGTATACCTCTTAGGCCCCCTTCACTCTTGCGCTTCTCAGCGCCGCCTTTAAAAATATGCTCATGGTAAAAAGTTTAGCTACAATTGATTTTAACGGGTCCCTTCACTCTTGCGTTAGAAAAAATGCTGGTAAACAAAAAGCGCAGGTGTGGAGGGTTCCTTTAAAATCAACTGTAGCTAAATTTTGCCATGAGCTTTTTTTTAAAGGCGGCGTTGAGAAACGCAAGTGTGAAGAGATCGAACCAGGGGGAATGGGGCCTAAGAGATCGAACCCAGGCCTCGGATATCTCCGAGAATGGAACACATAGCTAATTAAATTAATCACTTGATTCCCTTGAAGTGAAGTTAGATTACTGAAACAATCTTGTTACATAAATTAACTTTTTTATTTTAATTCAAAGAAACATTGTGGAGATCCTGATAAAAATTCTCTTTCTAAACTATTAAATAAGATATCAACTGTTCATCTTTAATCCATATATATGTCTATTATAAATATATCATATAATCATAGTAGGGAAAGATACGAATCATCGGACAGTTCCATATTTTCGGTCAAATAGAATAAATTATAATTATGTAACGAGAGAAAAAATTAAATTTTTCAGATTTTTTCTTATTTGACCGAAAATGTGAAACTGATCGATAATTCGTAACTCACCCTCTTTAACTATCACCAACAAAATTAGCTAAGAGTTTATAACGTAACAACTATTACTAAATAATTATATTCTTACACTATAGTTATTTCTAATAATTTCATTTTGCATATTAATGTATAGGGTAAGTTACGAGTTATCGGACGGTTCCACATTTTCGATCACTTGAGAAAAATCGGCACAATATAATTTTTTCATTTGATCGAAGTTGTGGAACCGTCCGGTAATTCAGAGCTTACACTATGAAACATAATTAACTACAGAGAGAGGAACTGTAGAAAGGGAGAAATAATTAGTGATTAAAAAGAAAATTATCATAAAAAAACAATGGAAACATCGAAAAAAACATATTACAAATAGAAAGAATTTAAACACTCTAATAAGTACTTGCAATATTGTTAAAATATTGTTAAAATATGGTCAATATTGTTAAAATATTGGCAATATTGTTTAAATATTGGCAATATTCTTAAAATATTGTCAATATTGTTAAAATATTGTCAATATTGTTAAAATATTGTCAATATTGTTAAAATATTGTCAATATTGTTAAAATATTGTTAAAATATTGTCAATATTGTTAAAATATTGTCAATATTGTTAAAATATTGTCAATAATGTTTAAATATTGACAATATTGTTAAAATATGGTCAATATTGTTTAAATATTGGCAATATTGTTTAAATATTGGCAATATTGTTAAAATATTGTCAATAATGTTTAAATATTGACAATATTGTTTAAATATTGGCAATATTGTTAAAATATTGTCAATAATGTTCAAATATTGCCAATAATGTTAAAATATTGCCAATAATGTTAAAATATTGTCAATAATGTTAAAATATTGCCAAAAATGTTAAAATATTGTCAATATTGTTACAATATTGCCAATTTTCACCAGGTAAACTTTATTAGTTGGTTGGGGGGTTCGATTCCCTATCAGCGAATTGAATTCTTTATAACAGTTTTTTTTTTATGTTCAGGTCATTCTTTAACCTCAGAGGTTTTCTTAAAAAAATGATAATTCAAATCTAATCTGAAGCAAATGAATTCAATGAATAATTAATAATAATGAAAATATTCATTATAATATTTATTAATTTCATTATAATTGAACATAATGAAATCAATGAGTAATTTATTTACAGTTAGGTTTTGAATAAATGAATCTTCACATTCATTATTGTTGGTTTTTGACTTTCAATTGAGCATATTAATTGTCCTAATTTTTAACGTGTTAAGAGTTCTATAATTTTATTACATTTAATTAAAATTTCAATAACGATAAATTAAATGAAAAAATGAATTAGTACTTAATTCTTTGGTTTATAAAGGTTCTAATTATCATTTAAAATATGAAATGCTTTGTATTTCTAATTTGAATAACAAAGAACATATCAATAGAACATATTTGAAAACTTTGACAAGCCAAATATGATGTAAAAAAACTCCAACATGTCTACAATTTCAAGTTCTGAAGATATTTTAAAGGATCCGAACATGTTTTAAAGGATCCGAACATGTCTGAACCTATCCGAACATGTTTTAAAGGATCCGAACATGTCTGAACCTATCCAAACTTATTTTAGAGGATTCGAACATGTGTGAACGTTTTCGAACATGTTTTAAAGGATTCGAACATGTCTGAACCTATCCAAACATGTTTTAAAGGATCCGAACCTGTCCTCAGGTTCTGCATCGAATATCTACGAGTCACTAAAACAGGTGAAACATCTATGAACATAGTCTGCTATCTGCACTTGCTACAATATAACATAATTCTATCCATCAAAAATAAATACGTTTAAACAAGAATAGTAACTTTTCGTCAAACAAATATCATTATTCTAAATATTCTCTTCTACCGTAGACGTATGCAATTGAAACAAAAAATACGACTGAAAAAAAGTAGCCGCTATGAAATTCTTTTGTTGACATAATTCAATATTATAATTAGTAAAAGATATATTAAATCTGAAAAGAAAAACACATGCAATCAATAATAAATAGATTTCTATAACACGATTAGATACACCTAATTACAAATAAACTATTTAACTAAATTCAACAGTCCTTCTAAACTAATTAGGTAGCTACATAAATATACTCCATGTCAATCATTTTACTTTTTGTGCAATATCTAGAACTGTACTGAAAATCAGTAGATAAAAGTTTACAAATCAAAATATCATGAAAATAAATAAAATAAATCTCTAACATTTCTTTATCTTTTGGCCAATTGAGCTAAAATTCAGCCGTAACCTAAAGGGCCGTACACACGTAGGGTTTTTAAGTTTTACCACCATACTGTTTGCTAAGCTCCTCCTACTTTTTTCCACAATATTTTTGAATAGTATAAGAAAAAATTATACAATAATTATTCATATTAGTTGGTATCCATGACATCTGCAGGTATCATGGATACCAACTAAATAAATAATTATTATATAATTTTTTCTTATACTATTCAAAAACTCTTGTGGAAAAAAGTAGGAGGAGTTTAGTAAAAAAAAGTCTGGTGGAAAGACTTAAAAAACCTTGCGTGTGTACGGGGCCCGCAATGCTCATCTGAATCCTCGTGCATCTGACACCTAAGCACCTACTTGATAAAGTTACAAACGTCATATACTGTAATTACAAACTCTGATAACATTTTCATATTTCCTAATATGACAATATCATCTTGTGGATTGTCCTCTCGAAAAGTCAATTAAAGAGACTGATATTTCTATACTGGAATCATATCCAACCTATATTATTTAATGAACGTCACTAGAAGAAGTTTTTTGAAACAACGTTCACATCTGACAGCTTCTCCTGATTTCTTTTTTGAATGGAGTGCTCACAGATAGAGAAAATAGGAATAGTAGAGACATGACGTCACAAACAGTAATTATCTTACAAGAAAATTAATTCATTTATGTATCAGTAGAAATAGATTAAAATAAATAAATGTGTCCTAAAATATAGCCTTCCAAAAGCTGCGAAGGTAATAATGAATAGAACCAACTGATTCTTCCCAAAATAGTGGTATAAAAGTTGATATATGTGACATCATATACTCCATTTGCTCTATTCTTCCTATTGCTCTGTGGGCACTTCACTCGAATGAATATTAGGAGAAATAGCACACAGTGTGTACATGGCTTTACTACAACATAAGAAGTTAAATTCCACTATACAACTTACAGTTTTGAACAATTTTTAGAACTGTTAATACATACGAAACAATGGAGTCTACTTCAGTTGAAAATAGGTATAGTAGATCTTGGGCCTTTAGTAGTCCTATCGAAATCCTACCTATTCTAAACTGCGATCAATTTTAGAAGAAATTTTAGAAGAAGTTTAACGTAACCTCTACGTACAATCACTGAAAATTCATATTTGAATACATATTTCATGACGTAATCAACATACATTACGAACCTTCATAACAAGAAGCGACTCACAAAACTAGTATTTCTTCATTCACATTTCATATTGAGATCAAACTAACATTTTGAGAGATGATAAAAGGTATTATTCTGTCAACAGCCAGAGAGAAGAAGCACTTCATGTCAAGAATACTCCTATACATTTATTCTGCCACAGTCAACAATCGTGATTTCCTGACTAGGGTGGTACGCTTCATTGCTGTCACCTAGTTGACTTAGTCTGAAAAATAGAAAACATTACCTAAAATGAACTATATCGTAAAGTTCAAGTAATTTATTAAACACATGGAATAGTAAATGATGCTTTGATTTAAAAATGACACCAGTGATAAACTCACTAAATTAAAATCACTGAATTGATGTCACTCCATAATAAGAAACGAATACCATTAAATGATTAAAGTTTTGAATAAAAAACTGGAATTGATTTCAAAGATATTATATTACTAAACGATTACCTCTCAATAAGGTCTAAGCCTTCAATGACGTAAGCGAACACATGCGTGTAACTGTACTTCTTCACGTGGATGAAGAACTGGGATGCTACCATCAGGGCACCCCGATCACTGCTTGACACACACACCATCTCCACTGCACCTGGCTTGGCCTCCAGATCTTAAAAAAATAACTAAGTTTTATCTATTTTAATCAAAAAACTGAATGGAATAGAGAATAGATCTTTTGAATTATGATGATTGGTGATTTGTATTGATCAAATAAACATACGGAACAAGTAAAGATAACAGACGAGAATGAAGCTAGTAAAGATAACGGGCCAGAAATTAAGCTAGTAAAGATAATGGACCAGAAATTAAGCTAGTATAGATTAAGTACCAGACATATGATAATTGAAAGAATTGATGAAAAATAACACAGATTCCATTAGTTTTGATAAAATTTCCTTTAGTTTTTATAAATATACAACCTTATAATTGATATGTTGTGAAGACTAAGTAATTAAAAAATGGATAAAAAATCTGATTATATCCTTTAACATCATATCTATGATTCCAAAATATTATTCTTATTCCAATTATTGTTTCAATATTAAGAATTTAACCAATAAAAGATAACGGACCAGAAATGAAGCTTGTGAAGATAACGGACCAGAAATGAAGCTGGTGAAGATAACGGACCAGAATTTAACCAAGGAAAGATAACAAACTCTGGTCCGTTATCTTTCCTTGTTCCAAACATACATCTTAACCCGATTACAGTTTCATCAGAGGTAATCACGATTCAATTTACGCCAATGCCGTGTTTATAATCATGTTATTCTAATTCCCTATAATTTAATGGTTCTAATGGTAATTTACCCGTGGTTTCAGCTTCGATTAACTCATCGTCTGAGGCTGCTCTTCCGCCTTCTCCATCATTAGTAGCGAAATCACCAGCCTGAATCCACCATCCTGGTAGACATCGGAACACCTTACAGCCCTTGTAGCCGAATCCTTTTTCTCCAGAACAGAGCATAGTGAAGTTCTCACACAATCGAGGTGCCTTGTCAGGTCTCAACTCAATCACGATACGTCCTCTTTGCTGCGAAATTTAAAACAGAAATAGTTTCTTCCTATCATCACTGACCATCATATCATAAGCAGTAAGTGGAAATTTACTTGGATTCCTTCGATAGCAAGATCGATATAGACTTTAGGCAGTGGTCGGATCTTAGCCTCCATCATGTCGAAACTTAGGGCTGGTCGAGTAAGATGCCAAGACCTGACACCGTATCCTGCCTTGCCTTTTCGGTCCAAACCAGGAGATCCAGGAGCGTAATTATACGAGCTGAAAAATGAATGACTGAATTAAAATGTATTTCATCATAAAAATTGTTTTCAATATCAACCGTTTACTTCAATTCAGCAGTTTTTTCCCTTCATTTTGATCAATTGAATTTTAGATTTGAGTTAAATGGTAACCAATCTACTCACTTGTCATCCAGACAATCCAGCTCATCTGAAGACCTGTTCAGTTGAGTCACAGCCATCAGATTATTCTGAAGAGTTTTCTTAGCCTGGGCAAAGTCTTTAGCAGCGGCAAGTCTCACCTCACTAGCTTTGCTAGCAGCCTCTATGAGACTGATAAGACTGGTGGTAGAGTTAGCGTCAGTCTCTACTCGGTCTAGGGCCCGGGCCTGATTGAATCAATTAAACGGAAATTTAGCAGAGAACACTATTTGAATTTTCTTTGTCTTTTTGCCTTCTATTTTCTTAGCATGATATCCGCTATTTCTTAGTTCAGTTTGGCATGCATCTTGAATTATTTATTTAGGATGAGAAAAACAGGTTCAAAATGTATTATGTTTCAGCTGTTTCTAGTTACCTACTAAGAAAGTTTTGGTCACACCAATGAGATTAAAAGGGTGGCCTGTAGCCAACTTTATCTTCCATAACCCGACAATCACTTTACCTCAGGATATATGACAGTGCTACCCACCTCTTCTTTCTTATCAGATGACATGGCCTTCAATTGTGCCTTGAGGTTCTTTTCAAAGGCGCGGCAAGCCTCCAGCTGCTTATTGAGATACTGTCTCTGGTCATGTCTCAGCTTCCGAGTCTCCAGGCGAATATTGCGAGCATCAAGAGTAGCCTGCCTCACCTCAGCTCTGAGGTACGATAGGGCCTCATCGTGATCCAAGACCTGCGTTGATAGGTTACGCTAATATCTCACGGTATCACCTTTAAGGCTTGTTCAAACATGACAGGTTTCCGTCTGGTTCGGCTCCTCTCAGTGATTTCTTAGCACTGAGAGGATCCAGTACTGTGTGAACGTGTCCGTTGAAATTAAAGTAACGACATATTTTTTCACTAATACTAAAGCAAGCTCGAGAGGAGATGGAACGGATAAATCACGGACGGATCACTGCATGGCATGTGTGAAGAAGCTTCTAGGAAGATGTATAAATAATTTTTCAGTGATATTCAATCAAAATGTAAGAAGTAGATACTGTTTAAAATTTAATGATGATTCCTATGAAATAAATTTTCTATGAAATATTATTTTTATGATATATTATTTTTATGAAATATGATTTGTATGAATTAGATTTTATGAAATATGATTTTTATAAAGTTTGATTTTTTATGAAATATGAATTTTATGGAACATATTTCTTATGGAACATATTTCTTATCAAACATATTTTATATGATACATAATTTTTTATGAAATATATTTTTTTATGTAATAGTTATGATATTTATTATATCAAGTAAAACGAGTCATCATGTACTATACTATCAATCTTCTCTATTATTTTATTTCGAGTCTCTTTACTCTAAATCTCTGTGGTGCACTTCAAATGAATAATTGAAAACTTCTTTCTTGCCTTTCTTAACCGTACGCGACTATACTCAGAATGAAAGTTTGGTGGGACCATAGAAAACCTATTTGGTTGCCCAACCGCAACTTTTTATCCGGGTATATATCACGTATTCATGATTTATGTATATTTTGTAGTTTAATTGTCTCCTACTGAAGAAGAATAGAGTTTCCTTTGACAATAAGTAGGTTGAACTAACCTTGTGGCCCTGGTTCTGCCGATGGGCTATCACTGTACAGTCTCTGCAGACAGCTTGCTTGCAGGTTTGGCACCAGAAGTTGATACGAGCGGAGTGAATTTGGCACATATCTTTGCCGTTGCCGCTAGATTCACCTGGAATTTTGTTGTTACAGCAACTTTACGTTACGAATTGTCGGTTTGTTTCACATTTTCAGTCATGAAGAAAATACGATATAATATATATTATTTAGAGTTTATTTACTGAATAATGGAATTCTCTTCCATCCACAATTCTAATTTATAGTACAAATTATAATTAAATAATTATTTAACTGGCAAAAAGGCGTATTAAAATATCTCGAACCAGCTTTTTTTATTCATACGAACAAAATCATTGATTACATTGTTATGGTGGGGCCATAGATGATTATTTCCTATATTACTCTTTGTTAACAACACCATATTATCAAACTAAAGTCTGAGACATTCAGTGTGTCTCGTTTACCCTTGTCAGTAAAGCCAGACAATTAAATACACTAACTTTCTAATACACTTCTGTATTCCAAGAGCTTAAAAGTGTTTCAGTGTGAGTTTATTTATCTTTTGGTAGAAATAACGGCAGTAATTTCATTTGACTCCTTTTAAGTACATCGCACTGAAAAAGTTTCAAGCTCAAAGTTGTAGTTGTGGCATTTAAGTGTCACGTCTTTTGTGACAAAGTTTATTAGGAAAACGTGAAACGCCTGGAAGTATCACAGATTTTTGAGTGCTACTTCCCATCTTAAGCAATACTTCCCCTCTTAAGCACTACTTCCCCTCTCTGGTGCTACTTCCCCTCTTAAGCACTACTTCCCCTCTCTAGTGCTACTTCCCCTCTTAAGCAATACTTCCCCTCTTAAGCACTACTTCCCCTCTCTGGTGCTACTTCCCCTCTTAAGCACTACTTCCCCTCTCTAGTGCTACTTCCCCTCTTAAGCACTACTTCCCCTCTCTAGTGCTACTTCCCCTCTCTAGTGCTACTTCCCTTCTCTAGTGCTACTTCCCCTCTTGAATACTACTTCCCCTCTTAAGTGCTACTTCCCCTCTCTAGTGCTACTTCCCCTCTTAAGTACTACTTCCCCTCTTGAGTACTACTTACCCGCTTAAGTACTACTTTCCCTCTTAAGTACTACTTCCCCTCTTGAGTACTACTTCCCCTCTTTAGTGTTACTTCTCCTCTTTAGTGCTATTTACCCTCTCTAGTGCTACTTCCCCTCTTAATAGTTACTTCCCTTCTTAAATGCTACTTCCCCTCTTGAGTGATACTTCCCCTCCTAAGTACTACTTCCCCTCTTAAGTGCTACTTTCCCTCTTGAGTGCTACTTCCCCTCCTAAGTACTACTTCCCCTCTCTAGTGCTGCTTCCCCTCTTAAGCACTACTTCCCCTCTCTAGTGCTACTTCCTTACTCTAGTGCTACTTCCCCTCTTAAGTGCTACTTCCCCTCTCTAGTGCTACTTCCTTACTCTAGTGCTACTTCCCCTCTTAATTGCTACTTCCCCTCTTAAGTGCTACTTCCCTTCTTAAGTGCTACTTCCCCTCTTAAGTGCTACTTCTCCTCTTAAGTGCTACTTCCCTTCTTAAGTGCTACTTCCCCTCTTTAGTGCTACTTCTCCTCTTAAGTGCTACTTCCCCTCTTAAGTGCTACTTCCCCTCTTAAGTGCTACTTCCCTTCTTAAGTGCTACTTCCCCTCTTAAGTGCTACTTCTCCTCTTAAGTGCTACTTCCCCTCTTAACTGCTACTTCCCCTCTTAAGTGCTACTTCCTCTATTGAGTGCTACTTCCCCTCTCTAGTGCTACTTCCTTACTCTAGTGCTACTTCCCCTCTTAATTGCTACTTCCCCTCTTTAGTGCTACTTCTCCTCTTAAGTGCTACTTCTCCTCTTAAGTGCTACTTCCCCTCTTAAGTGCTACTTCCCCTCTTAAGTGCTACTTCCCTTCTTAAGTGCTACTTCCCCTCTTAAGTGCTACTTCCCTTCTTAAGTGCTACTTCCCCTCTTAAGTGCTACTTCTCCTATTAAGTGCTACTTCCCCTCTTAACTGCTACTTCCCCTCTTAAGTGCTACTTCCTCTATTGAGTGCTACTTTCCCTCTTAGGTGTTACTTCCCCTCTTAAGTGCTACTTCCCCTCTTAAGTACTACTTCCCCTCTTAAGTGCTACTTCCCCTCTTAAGTGCTAAATCTTCCTCACCAGCCTCATGAAGGTTGAGTGATGACATGTTCAAGACTAGAGTCACCAGCTGAGTGTTGTCACGCAGTTTGCAAAGAGAATCTGTCTCTGTTACCTTCTTGCAATTGGGACACGAAACCTGAGAATTGAATCATAATTTAGAAAATGAGTGGTTCTAATTGGCAGCAGTGTGAAATATTTCTTTGTAATTAAATACAAAATCTTTTGAGGAGGTTAAATATGAATCCCATTTGTGGTTTGGTTTTCTCTCAAATAATTTAGCATTTAATCACACTGAAATTGTCGTATCGATGCCGAAACAAATCACAAGTTTCTTAAAAGTCGGATGCCTAAAGAAAATTTTAGAAAAATGTTTCATCATATGAACTATAATATGCATTCTTCTTGATTTAAAAAAATATCCATTTAAAATAAATGCCTATATTTATGAAAATATTAGATTTGGTTCGCATTGCTCTAAGTTAACTTATGAAAAATGTTTGCAGACCTTTCCCTTGTTGTAGCACTTGACTAAGCATGTCTGGCAAACAGTGTGAAAACAGTCAAGTGATTTTGGTCTTCGGGCCTTTTCGTCGAAGCTCTGGCAGCAGACAGGGCATGAGAGGACACTCTTCAGGGGCGTGGCCAGGCCTTCGCTCACTGTGGACCGACCTGGAGACAGACATGAGAATAAGTGGAAACAATCCGATATATCGGTGAATAATTGCATGAATAGTATCATTTCATCAAGTCAATTAAATTAATCTGAACAACTGTAATTATTACCTAATTCAATGGAATCTAAATAACAAGATGAAAAAATATTTCAAAGCGGAACGAAGATAATGAATCATGTTTAGATAGGTCTTTTTGGTCAATGTGTGGGTCATTTTGGTCAATGTGTGGGTCATTTTGGTCAATGTGTAGGTCATTTTGGTCAATGCGTGGGTCATTTTGGTCAATGTGTGGGTCATTTTGGCCAATGTGTGGGTCATTGTGACCCGGTTTCTCACCCTTGTCGCCCCCCAGTTTCAGGGGGTTCAGCACCCTCGCCACACTCATCCTGAAGGCGGAGTAGCAAGTCGTTAGTCGTCCTTCGTCTTCGCAGTTTCGAGTACCTTAGAGGGAAAATAGTATTAGGGTTTTCCCATAAATAGTGTATTTTGTAATTGGTAAATAAATTATAATTGGATAGTTAAGAATAAGAAGTGTGGAACAACTTAACAAACTATTGAAAATAATCTTATCGTGACTTATGGTAACACGCACTTTCCGAGTACTGCGAGTGTAAATGGGTGTGTGACGTTCCATTAGATGTTCAAACAAACAAACAAAAATGATTGAGTTCATTAATAAAATACTACATTTCTTCTTGACATAATTATGTAATTGACTATTTTCTTTATTAATGGTATTATTATTCAAAGCGAGATAACTAATTTTAATTGTCCCTATCAAGTAAGAGGTGATTAGAGACATGAAGAGAAAATGGACTCGTAGAAGAGAGGCCAGTGAAAGTACGCTTCATGCACAAGATCGACTACTCGGCTACCACAGGTAACCGTGTAAACCCAGCTCATTGATGGTAAGAATAGACACTCATGAATAAGAGACCTACACAGTCAGTCTTCTTACCCATGGATAAGAGACCTACACAGTCAGTCTGCTTACCCATGGATAAGAGACCTACACAGTCATTCTGCTTACCCATGGATAAGAGACCTACACAGTCAGTCTACTTAGCCATGGATAAGACACCTACACAGTCAGTCTACTTAGCCATGGATAAGACACCTACACAGTCAGTCTGCTTACCCATGGATAAGAGACCTACACAGTCAGTCTGCTTACCCATGGATAAGAGACCTACACAGTCAGTCTGCCTACACATAAAAAAGAGACCTACACAGTCAGTCTACTTACCCATGGATAAGAGACCTACACAGTCAGTCTGCTTACCCATGGATAAGACACCTACACAGTCAGTCTACTTACCCATGGATAAGACACCTACACAGTCAGTCTGCTTACCCATGGATAAGAGACCTACACAGTCAGTCTACTTAGCCATGGATAAGACACCTACACAGTCAGTCTGCTTACCCATGGATAAGAGACCTACACAGTCAGTCTGCTTACCCATGGATAAGAGACCTACACAGTCAGTCTGCCTACACATAGAAAAGAGACCTACACAGTCAGTCTACTTACCCATGGATAAGTGACCTACACAGTCAGTCTGCTTATTCATGGATAAGAGACCTACACAGTAAACAGTCAGTCTGCTTATAGACATGGAAAAGAGACCTACACAGTCAGTCTGCTTACCCATGGATAAGAGACCTACACAGTCAGTCTGCTTACCCATGGATAAGAGACCTACACAGTAAACAGTCAGTCTGCTTAGACATGGATAAAAGACCTACACAGTCAGTCTGCTTACCCATGGATAAGAGACCTACATAGTCAGTCTGTTTACCTACGGATATAGAAAGGTAAATAGACAGTAAACAGGTTCATGAAGAAAAGAGTTATAATTGAACATAAGGAACGATGTAGCCTCAGGACAATGATAGAGGGATCGACAATAATAACTTTCAAACCCTATTCTGATAGAAGAGAACAAGAATAATTTGGTCTAAATATATTGCATAAATATTAAAGGCCAGAAATCTTATTTTTTCAGCATCACACATTAGAAAATGAAAAGTTATACACAATTTGCTATTTAATACGAGGCTTCATCTTTACTTTAAAACCGAATCATTCCAATTGAATTATGTGAAATAACTTGTTGATGTACGATGTACGTATTATATTATATAATATGTATTGTACTGTGTATCTACTTTGTGTGATATGAAGAATAAGTAAAGAAATTTTACGGTTCATCATTTTCAATCATCTAAAAGAAAATATATTTAATTTAACATTTCAACTCGCATTTCAACCTGCGGATATTTTTTATCAAAATTAATTTGTTCAATGTTAAGTTGTACTTTATCCAATATGAACCTTATCATAGAATAAAATAAAAATTCTAAAATTAGTATCTACCAATAGGTTCTAGGTATATTCCACCCCGGTATATTCCACCCCGGTAAATTTTACCCCGGTATATTCCACCCCGATAAATTCCACCCCTGTAAATTCCACCCCTGTGACAACTCAATTTTTATTTTTAGATGGCCAATTGTTGAATAATTCGTACCGATGAGAAAATAACTCAGACAATATCCTGAGACATTTGGACAATATTTAGAGGTAGCTCAAGTTAATTGAAATTGTATCCTAATAAAATTACAAATATTCTTAATATGGTAGTTTATTTCAAAGTTTACGTGTTGAAAAAGCTATATAAATTCATTTTTAACATGAACACATGTGCTCTTACAACAATGGTTGGATGAGGTATGGAAAGGGTCGACTGGCAGAGACAACCTATTCAATGTTTTCGCTCTTTGCTTATAAGTTGCTGTTTTGGATTCTATGTAGGACCAAATTACCCGTGGTCAAAATCTCTATGTAAAAAAGGCAATAATCTCCCAGCCTTAAAACCCTGTGCAATAATTCCCCCTCCTCATCAAAATCTTCCTGGTCAAAAACCACCACTTTTACAAGAAGTTAAAATACCAAATTCAAAATGAAATAAATATAACAATAAAAACTACTAAATGACATCATCTTACAATTAATATCGCTGTTGTGTTGGCGATAGGGAAGAAAATCAGCTTGAGATTGAAAATCAAAATACCTCAACTGATAAATGCGTTCACACAACCTTTCTTTCTGCTGTTTTGTCACATGTGTAGTGAAAAATTAAAAGTTTGTGATTAGCCAACAAAAGGTTTAATTTGATAAAGTGAAATTAAAAGTTACCTAGTATTACATATAACATTAATAAATGACTAATATTAATAACTAAACAAACCTAACCCGTAAAGTGGGGTGGAATTTACCGGGGTGGAATATACCTAGGGTGGAATTTACCGGGGGGGGAATATACCGGTCACCCTATCAATAATATAGGAACATTTTACTTTCAATACTGCAGATAAATATTTTAGTAACAATTAACTAATAACTTGGTAACAATTAACTAATAACTTGGTAACAATTAACTAATAACTTGGTAACAATTAACTAATAACTTGGTAACAATTAACTAATAACTTGGTAACAATTAACTAATAACTTGGTAACAATTAACTAACTACTTGGTAACAATTAACTAACAACTTGGTAACAATTAACTAATAACTTGGTAACAATTAACTAACTACTTGGTAACAATTAACTAATAACTTGGTAACAGTTAACTAATAACTTGGTAACAATTAACTAATAACTTGGTAACAATTAACTAATAACTTGGTAACAATTAACTAATAACTTGGTAACAATTAACTAATAACTTGGTAACAATTAACTAATTACTTGGTAACAATTAACTAATAACTTGGTAACAATTAACTAATAACTTGGTAACAATTAACTAATAACTTGGTAACAATTAACTAATAACTTGGTAACAATAAACTAATAACTTGGTAACAATTAACTAACTACTTGGTAACAATTAACTAATAACTTGGTAACAATTAACTAATTACTTGGTAACAATCAACTAATAACTTGGTAACAATTAACTAATAACTTGGTAACAATTAACTAATAACTTGGTAACAATTAACTAACTACTTGGTAACAATTAACTAATAACTTGGTAACAATTTACTAATAACTTGGTAACAATTAACTAATTACTTGGTAACAATTAACTAATAACTTGGTAACAATTAACTAACATTTATCAACTTATATAATAAATATCCCCAGTTAAACTAGCATGTTCCTTTCTATTATAATATATCGATACGTTATGTAAATTAGGTCTGTACTGCAGAGTAACTGATACCTTTAAACAGGTGAGTCTGAAGTCGATCAATAACCCCCTCCACCCCCTTTAAATAGCCCCCCTCCCTTAAATAGTCCCCCCCCCCTTGTGACCTGAAATACCTCACAGCATCTTCTATAGAGATCACACGTGACTATTGTGAGGATAGTACTGTGACTATTGTACTATTGTTTAGGATAGTACTGTGACTATTGATTGGTGGCCGGTCATTTGATTGCCCCCACTTGATCCTAGGTCATTTAATTTCCGGTCATTTAATTTCCGGTCAATTCATCCCCGTACCTTTTGATCCCCTGTCATTTGATCCCCGGTTATTTGATTGCCATCACTTTATCCACGGTCATTTGATCCCCAGTCAATTGCTTCTGGTCATTTGATTCCAAGTCATTACAATTATTTCTTATATACTTAGAACACATTTTTTTATTTATTTTTATTTATGAATCAATTGACAACCGCTATTTATATAATAAATAAATACATACATTTACCAGGAAAAGAAAAAGAATTGAAAAATCTAGAAATGATTGCTGCAACAAATGAATTATTATTTTTAGAATTCATTGTCAATAATATTTACTATTTAATTTCAGTTCATTTATCAGACTATAAAGTCATAACCCGCTTTTATTACGTATCGCACTTATGACAAGTCAAATAAGTGTTCTCCTAGAATTACGTATAGATTCATCATAGAATGGTAGTTATCATTCACACCTGCATATAAAACTGTTTGCAATATTTACGACCAAAACAGCTTAACTGAAATCTAACAACCAAATGCCGGAGTAACTCCTCAATTATAGTTCTATATATCAGGAGAAATAATTGTGAAACATGTTCTACATTTATTTGACTATAACAGCGGGGTATGCAGTATAGTAATTTTGGTCTTGTTATTGATTTTCTTTCCGAACGTAAATTTGATAAAATCATTTGTTACTTATTTGAATATGAAAATAGATTTTTTGTTAGTTGTTTTTACCCCTTTTTTTCTAATATAATTAATTACATTGTGTATAATTCTATAACATGATATCCAATTAATATGAACACCAATCAATATTTTGACTAGTAAACAGAAAAATATAACTGGTATTGAAATTACAGGGAATCAAATGACGTTATTAGTTATCCTGTTTGATAATTTTCTAGAGATAATTCTTGATAATTAAAGAAAATACGATATGAAATTTCTAAAAAAATTTCATTAAAATCTATTGCAGCACATTTTTATTCCTTTGCTCTAAACTATTTTTTAGCTCTTAAATATTTAAATTCCCTTAAAACTTTAAAACCCAGAAAGACAATTATATGGTATTAGTAATGCTAGTAGAAAATGGAACCACTCTTTGATAGGACCCCACTATCCTAATCTTCTATGGCGCCACCATAACTTTCTCTTTATCTTATATGGCCCCACCATAACTTTCTCTTTATCTTCTATGGCCCCACCATAATTTTATCTCTCAATCTTCTATGGCCCCACCATAATTTTCTCTCTCAATCTTCTATTGCCCCGCTATAACTTTTTCTCCTAATCTTATATATTATATAACCCCACCATAACTTTCTCTTTATCTTATATGGCCCCACCATAACTTTCTCTCCTAATCTTATATGGCCCCACCATAACTTTCTCTTTATCTTATATGGCCCCATCATATCTTTCTTTTTATCTTCTATGGCCCCACCATAACTTTCTCTGTTTGCACGAATGTTCTTCACAGGCAACCTAGTTCACCTCGGTGCACATCCTTGACCCGCATTCCCACTCCCACCTTTCTCCTAATGGGATATTCCCTTGGAATCACAAAAGGACAGTCAGTCTCGGGAATTTACCGCAGCCATAAAATTGGAATAAGAAATCCTTCTTTAAAAGAAAGAGGGTCAGGAGTACAGATTGTCAAGTCTTAGGTCTTAATTTTTATATTATCTACTAAATTGTTACCTGAAGTTAATTTATCTGAATAGATAATAAAACAATTATCGGAAATAATATACGTTACGACATTGATTATTATAGATAAAAGTAAATGTAAGGATGTACATTTTTTTAGATTTGAATATAACAAGGTTATATCTTCGATGGCCCCACCATAACATTCTTTCATAATTAAAATTTATTTTATTTTTTAGACACTTAATAAGGTAATTTAATTAATTTGGCCATATCACTAACATTAAAATTTGAATTAAATACAAGGGATTTGAAGAAGCAGTCAGAAGGAAAGTGGCTCCATGAGCTAAGTTACCTGCCACAAGTAGTTGATAATGCTCATACATGCAGAGAAGCTACTCCACAACCATTTGGTGAAAATGATCATGGATGTAGAAAAGCTTCTCTGTGAATGCAGTCACTTACTAAGGAATCTTACAAAAGGTCCACAAGTACCGGAGTTGCACTCACGGATGGAAGAGGAAAATGAAGGGGTGATAGTAAATGAAGTCTACCTATAACATAAAAATATAAGACTACGAAGTTGAAGAGCATAACCCTAGCGCTATCCTCTAAAACGAGTTGCAAGTAACGTTAGAAAATGATAAACATGATAAAATAAAAAACAATCCAAATTACAACAGTTTAAGCCCTATTGGTTCCTTCTCTCCCATTCACCACAGACAGCTTCAGGGGACAATAAGGTATTAAATATTGACCGTAATTTATTATAAGGTATACTTATTCCAAACATTTATCTCGGAATTTTCTTGTAATTATGACCGACAAGAGACTGTAAGTGTTTTAATTTTTTGATAAATTACAATATAATCAACATCTAATTACCTTCGCAGAATGCGGAAAGGTTATATTTTGGACGGCATTAATTTATTTATTTATCATCTTGTTTTTCGCATAACTGAAAAAGTGTTCAAACAAATTGCCTGAAATTTAGTGAAGCGATTGGTCCACGTCCAGTGACCAGCTGGTAGAATTTTGGGAGCGACCCGGTCAAAGGTCAAAGTCATGGTCATTTATGACTCAAAAAGTATTGAATCATATTGCATTAAATTTGGTAGGACGATTGGTCAATATACAGGAATCATTTTGTTGTATTTTTGGAGCGATCGGGTCAAAGGTCAAAGATCAAGGTCAAGTCCATTTGTAACTCAATAACTCAAAAAGTATTCAACCAAATTTTCTGAAATTTGATGGGACGATTGGACAATGTCCATGAACCATCTGGTCGACTTTTAGGAGTGATCTGGTCAAAAGTCAAGGTCAAGGTTATTTATAACTCAATAACTCAAAAAGTATTGAACCAGATTGCATGAAACTTGGTGGGACGATTGGTCATTATCCAATCACCAATTTATTAGATTTTGGAAGAAAATGGGTCAAAGCGGCGGCGAAGGTATGCGCTCTACCAAGTTCACGTAATCTTTACCTTTGCAGAATGCGGAAAGGTTATATTGAAAGGGGCAACGACAAAATCCCTAACGACAAAAGCCCACACCGACGAAAACCAAAATAGTATTCCTGCAGTATAAATAATCCATATATGTAAAGTTGGACTAATAATAATTTTACAGTTTTCTTTCTACGCAATCATTGTAAATTTGTATTATGCACCAAAATAGGGCGCTGCTATCGCAGAACTTAATTAAACCGTGGAGCAATAGTTAGCCTATAACTGTAAAATAACCGAAATGTTTTGTAGTTCCTTATTTATATATTGTATTTAACTTGTTCCAGGAAATCAACGACAACCAACAATTTATTTAAATTTGCTTGCAGTTTCCATAGTCTAGTGTTTTAAAATTAAGTTCTACGATAACAGCGCCCTAATTTGGGGCATATTACAAATTCACAATGATTCCGTAGAAAGAAAACTGTTAAACTACTATCTTCCTTCGTTCCAACTTTACATATATGGATTATTTATATTGCGGGAATACTAATTTTATTTTCGTCGGTTTGGGCTTTTGTCGGTGGAGGCTTTTGTCGGTGTTGGCTTTTGTCGGTGTGGGCTTTTGTCGGTGTGGGCTTTTGTCGTGTGGGCTTTTGTCGGTGTGGGCTTTTGTCGTGTGGGCTTTTGTCACCCTTTCATATTGGACGGCATTTATTTATTTATCATCTTGTTATTTAATGTTTTATCATTGTTTATAAACACGGATCGAAAATCAACAATCGGCGACTATAATTTTCCGACAGGGAAGCTAATTATACACACGCTTGAGTTATTAGTTACATTGATGTATTATTCCTATTCGACAACCGACACGAAATGTGTTCGAATATCGGTCAAGTATTGAGTTTCGATATTAGGTTGTTTCAATATTTTTTGTGCGAAACTTATTTGCTAAATGAAGAATATTTTAGATAGTGATAGTTTGATTTGAGGTGGAAAAAAGATTGTTATTTATGATTGTAAAGGACTCATTTTTTGAATCTGGATAAAAATGAGTCTTATATCATTTTGTAAATAATAAATAATAATATCATTTTAAATTAGTCTAAAACTAAATAATAAAATGTTTAATAGAGATAAAAGAAGGAAGGGAGAGATACTAAATATAATTAAAATTTTTAAAGCAATATTCATTTTATTTTACAAGAAGTGAATTTGAATCCATTTAAATGTATCTTGCACAATGTTATTATAAGTATATTAGGTATGCATTATAACATAAGAATATCTTAGTATACCATAAATAGCAAAAGTGATTATATTTAACAATCAAAACTATATAAAGGGAAACGAAACACCGGAACACATTCACTAAGGAAGTTATGGTGGGGCCATAGAAGAGACTGTATCTTCTATGGCCCCATCATAACTTTTCCTCCGAGTAGGATATGTAAATAGGTACAGAAACACCAAGAAAACAGAAACACTGACAAGCGAGATGATTTTGGGATATTCCAGAGATAATTAACTAATGTTTATTTAATTACAATTTTCGAAAATGTTAAACTTTTCAATTATTTAATTAAGGTCTGGGAATTTAAATAAAAGTTATCAATATCATTCGAAAACTGTAGTACTATTAATTAATTATATTGTAAACCGTAAGAGAAAGTTATAATGGGGCCATAAAAGACTAAGTAGGGTGCTCTCTCCTTTATTGTTCGATGGCCCCACCATAACTTTGTTTCTTGGTATAATATTAGTTAATATCCAGAATATCCCCAGCAGAAGGGTTGGATTCAAGTCAACTGTGCTTTAGGGAAAATATTGAAAGTTGTGCCGAAGTACCTTCACATTTCGAAGATTTTTGTCCCATGCTTAACCACAGAAGTTGTCCATTGTTAACCTTTAGGGGGGAATAGGTAGTACCTCTGGTCAAAACCCAACTGAAATTTACGTCAACTACTTTTGCTGTACTTTGTCTACAACAACTTAGTACCAATTATATGACTAGTAGGAACAACACTCCGTCTTTCATGTCTAACTTTACTGTGCAAATTACGGCTCACGAGGCTCCTTTTAAAACAACTCTTTGATGTCACTTTGTTTTATAACAACAAACCAGAGGGCGTTAGTGAAAGCTAGCGTCTTACGGCACAAATAAACTGAGACATCAGACGGAGTTTTCTAACGCCAATTCACCTATTTTTGGAACCAGTCCAGGTTTGTGCCGATCGATATGTCGGAAGAGAAAGCGAACGAAAGAGGCGATGCACCTGCAAATTGACAATAAAAACAGAGTTAATAATGGCATTGAGATGGCGTGGGAGATATGCAATTGTCTGTAATTGAGCCATTCCTCTTGAAAGAATTCGGAATTAAAATGGGAAGGAGAGGGATTCTCCAAAGCGGATTCATAAAAGTATCGCCTACTCGTTGTTATTGAATTGGTGATGAATGGAAATTATAGAGTAAACCAATAAGAAATCAATAAACTAAATATAATGGGATTACATTACTCTTTGTATGACTGATAAATATTTTTTGTAATTAACAAACCTTTTCATCTATCCTAATAATACCCGTAGTGTGTTTACTTATTTATTTGGTGTCCACTTTTACACGACGGGTATTAAAACATGAAGAATATAACCAGCATATACACGGGAATATATTGATATAATATTTGAATTCCTACGTTTTTATTCAATTTCTATATTCATTTTATCATTAAACTAAATAAAATTAGTCTGTGCAAAATTTATTTGATTGAATCCACCTAAAGTAGCCTAATAACGGATAATAAATTTCTATTGGTACAAACCCGTTATTTTTAACGGGAAAGTACACTAGTCATGAATAATGAGGATTCGATAATTCGCAGGGTATCGAATTTTAAGTTCCCATATTCGAGTAGACACTTTTTTGGTGAGACACAGAAGAGGTGTCTGCTTCCAGAGGAGATATCACCTTTAGGGCCGAAGTCAGCCGGTTTCAACTGGCTGAGGAAGTGTGTCCGTCCGAAAGCCAAGATCGTAGAAACAGAGAATTCCACGGTCGAAACGAATCCTCTTTTCGACTTCATGGGATCTAGAAGGATTACCAAAGGACTCGACTCGGAACTCTTAGTTACAAACGATATTAGCCGAAGAAATAATTGGGATTGGGTATTTGACCCACGGTGTCTTAGTCAAATGTTGATATTGTATTATTTTAAATTATTCAAATACTATAATTTTGATTTTGGTTTCCGCTGTTGTATTTTAATGGAAATAAATATTTTAGGTTTCAAAATTCCCAAAATCTCTCACGTTGCCATATAAGATTACGTGGGATCCACTTTTATAAGTACTTTTTTTCTCCACCACGCCTTCCTCTCTTAGTATGCTAACTGACATTTAACGTACTTCATAATATGCTAGCACAGAGACAGTGTCATTAGTCTGCTATTTGTAAATTGTTTCTTTTAGACCTAAATTTTGTAGATAGCATAAAAATCGGGCAAAAAAATGAGTGATACACATTTTTAGAGGATGATACCATACTACACTCAGGAAAAACTTAATTACTCTATAAACTTACGCTTACTTTATATAAAGTGCATCATTTATATAATTTTGATATACTTAAGTGTTTCATTGCGATGCACTTTAGTGTACGTTACACCGTTACTGCTGTGTGCAAGTTACACCGTTACTGCTATTTGTACGTTACACCGTTACTGCTGTGTGCAAGTTACACCGTTACTGCTGTGTGCAAGTTACACCGTTACTGCTGTGTGCAAGTTACACCGTTACTGCTGTGTGCAAGTTACACCGTTACTGCTGTGTGCAAGTTACATACACCGTTACTGCTGTGGCATGTTCGTAACAAAGCTGTTATAAGTTAAGTCAATAACAATCATTATGATGAATAACAAATGACTGTGTGGATTGTGCTAGGCCAATTATTCTGGCAGTACAATGGTAGACCGAGTGTGAAACACTCAGTGAAGATATTATGGTAGGGTTAGTTCTGAGCTATCGGACAATTCACATTTTCGACCACATAAGAAAAAAAAATTAACACGCAGTTTCAATTTGTGAGGGTATCATGGATACCAATTAAGATAACGAACTGAAATGTCATAATTATTGCACAGGTAAAAGTCATACAGCCGACGATTTTTAAACGGACACCCACCAAAAAGGGCAAAAATTGTCCGATCTACCAGACATGCATTTCTCTACAACGACCTTTTTAAATTATATGGCTTAATTAACTAATATTCTATTCGTCTACAAGTGTCTATTCATACATATATTATATTCGAAGTTATTACAATTTACAATCAACACTTACTGTTTTTTTTCAATTTTTCAGTAATTCTATTTTTATTACTCTTTCCCTGTACATTTTCTTTGATAAGAAAAGTTTTTCAGAAATTAAAAAGAGGTGTAACTATCCTACATTCTCACGTAATTCATATATCAATTCAGTTGCTAACATCTTAGCTATATTTTACCAGATTTATTATTACGTACATTTATATGAGTGAGTTATATAAATATTAAAAAAAAAACATTTAATAATTATCTGAGATTGTTTACCCTCATTAGCGTTTCTTTGAAATGCTGTTAAAGAAAACTTGCAAGGTTCAAATCCCCAACTGAAGGAAAATCTCTGTCGTGCCATTGATCGACATAGCGGACACTTTTTCCGGGACATGTACTGTCCGTTGTATAAGCTTTCCCTGTACATTTTTTTATATAGTCGTAATGTGGAACTGTCCGATAACTCAGAACTTACCCCATATAACTATGATGATTGATGATGCCATAACCGTTCAGTTCGGGTACATTACGCATATTACCAACAGAGATGAGAGGAGTTAGAGGAAGGAAGGAAACTTTAACAAGGATTAGATTTTAATAATAATTAATGGAACAGAATTATAATTCAGAACTAAAACATTAATGAAATGTAGTCATTTAAAGTTTCACTGCAGTCATTTAAAGGTTCACTGCAGTCATTTAAAGGTTCACTGCAGTCATTTAAAGGTTCACTGCAGTCATTTAAAGGTTCACTGCAGTCATTTAAAGGTTCACACAAACATTAAAAGATTCACACAAACATTTGAAGGTTTACTGCAGTCATTTAAAGGTTCACACAAACATTAAAAGATTCACACAAACATTTGAAGGTTTACTGCAGTCATTTAAAGGTTCACTCCAGTCATTTAAAGGTTCACTCCAGTCATTTAAAGGTTCACTCCAGTCATTTAAAGGTTCACTGCAGTCATTTAAAGGTTCACTCCAGTCATTTAAAGGTTCACTCCAGTCATTTAAAGGTTCACTCCAGTCATTTAAAGGTTCACTCCAGTCATTTATAGGTTCACTCCAGTCATTTATAGGTTCACTCCAGTCATTTAAAGGTTCACTCCAGTCATTTAAAGGTTCACTGCAGTCATTTAAAGGTTCACTGCTGTCATTTAAAGGTTCACTGCAGTCATTTAAAGGTTCACTGCAGTCATTTAAAGGTTCACTGCAGTAATTTAAATGTTCACACAAACATTAAAAGATTCACACAAACATTTGAAGGTTTACTGCAGTCATTTAAAGGTTCACTCCAGTCATTTAAAGGTTCACTCCAGTCATTTATAGGTTCACTCCAGTCATTTATAGGTTCACTCCAGTCATTTAAAGGTTCACTCCAGTCATTTAAAGGTTCACTCCAGTCATTTAAAGGTTCACTCCAGTCATTTAAAGGTTCACTCCAGTCATTTAAAGGTTCACTCCAGTCATTTATAGGTTCACTCCAGTCATTTAAAGGTTCACTCCAGTCATTTAAAGGTTCACTCCAGTCATTTATAGGTTCACTCCAGTCATTTATAGGTTCACTCCAGTCATTTAAAGGTTCACTCCAGTCATTTAAAGGTTCACTCCAGTCATTTATAGGTTCACTCCAGTCATTTAAAGGTTCACTCCAGTCATTTAAAGGTTCACTCCAGTCATTTAAAGGTTCACTCCAGTCATTTAAAGGTTCACTCCAGTCATTTAAAGGTTCACTCCAGTCATTTATAGGTTCACTCCAGTCATTTAAAGGTTCACTCCAGTCATTTAAAGGTTCACTCCAGTCATTTATAGGTTCACTCCAGTCATTTATAGGTTCACTCCAGTCATTTAAAGGTTCACTGCAGTCATTTAAAGGTTCACTGCAGTCATTTAAAGGTTCACTCCAGTCATTTAATGGTTCACTCCAGTCATTTAAAGGTTCACTCCAGTCATTTAAAGGTTCACTCCAGTCATTTAAAGGTTCACTCCAGTCATTTAAAGGTTCACTCTGGTTATTTTCTCACTCATGGTTATTATTGCAGTTAATTAATCCCATGTAGGATATCATAATGTAAAGTTTCTCCACACAAAAAATTTATACACTGCACAGTCATTATTTACATATAATAAAAATATAACTATTGCTCTAAATCAGTTGCTACTGTAAACTTTTGAATCAATGTCACATTTATTATGAATTTACTTTTCCATTTGAAGAGCATTAAATCAATTATTAATTTTGAATAATAACAAGGACAATTTCCAAGTTATCGGATGGCTCTACATTTTCGGACACAGGAGAAAAATGTTTAATCTAATTATTATTATTTAACTTCAATTATAATTAGTATCCATGATACCTGCAGTTATCATGGATACCAATAAAAATAATATTTATTCATGAATCAAGAATACAAATTCAAATTAAAGCTAATTTATATATTCGTTCTTCTCCCATGTCCGAAAATGTGGAACCGTCCAATAACTCGGAACTTCCCCTGCTCTTATTCTGGGAGTTGTTGTAATTAGAGACCAGTGCAATGATGCCTTCATATTATCCAATAATGTGCTTCGTAATGCAGTATCCACTAAATGGTATGAATATACTTTCAGACGCTTAAACAATTTGACACAATCGTTAACTTCAAAATGATGGGATAAATTATTGCTCTCGTGTGAAGTCCAAAGTCTACGGTAATTGAAACTAATATTTAAGTTACTTTTTCAAATATGATTAATACAAATTTGTAGATGTGGATATAAATATGCATGATGATATTTAGTTTATATATAATAGAAATGAAAAAGTAAGAAATGATAATTGAATTCTTCCATAAATAAGGATATTTGAATAATTTAAATAAATCATTATTTAGTGATACGGCTATGTTTTATCTAACAAATGATGTTAAATAATCTTCCTCATTAAGAATCATTTAAAGTATGAATAAACTAACCTCAGAAAATGTATATATTCTCCCCAAGGCTCTCTGACACTTGACGTCTTACCAGTTCAACGTCTAAATGAGAACTGACGGCTAGGGAAGGAGCGGACATCTTCTCACACACAAACATACATACACACGACTCTGTCGGCAAATTTCAAATAATCTTTAAAAGTATAAAGTAAATTTTCCTTGTTCGTACCTCAAAACTTTTAAAAATATTATTTATCCAATAAAAAAACAGTTAATTAAAATTGATTGAAAATTATTTTGTCCACTATATGTTTATTAGGAAATTCATGATTAAAGGTTCTACAACCATTATTCTAAATATTAGTATGCTAACTAACATTATAGGTAGCTATTTCACTTGTATATAATCATTAATTAACTCAAAAATTTACGTGATTAATAGTTTATTTTTTATTTTTTACCATCGTATAATTTTAATGGTAGTCAAATTCCGGTAAATAAGTATATATAATACACGTATAACATCACTCATATTAACATTTAAACAGCAACTCTGGTACGTCATTTTCTCATCACTTTAATGTGTAAACCTTGACATTTGTGAATAAAGTTGATAGCTCCAAAGAGACGCATTCACAAGTTACCGGACAGTGTCCTATTTACCGGACAGTGTCCTATTTACCGAATAGTGTCCTATTTACCGGGCACTGTCCTATTTACCAGACAGTGCCCCATTAACCGGACAGTGTCCTATTTACAGGACAGTGCCCCATTTATCTGACAGTGCCCCATTTACCGGACAGTGCCCTGTTTACCGGAAAGTTCCCAATTTTACCGGACAGTGCCCTATTTACCGGACAGTGCCACATTTACAGGAAAGTGCCCTATTTACCGGACAGTGCCCTATTTACCGGACAGGGCCCTATTTACCAGACAGTGCCCTATTTACCAGGCAGTGCTCTATTTACCGGACAGTATATTTACCGGACAGTGCCCAATTTACCGAATAGTGCTCTAATAGTTTAGTTTCGATTGTCTATGAGTTCGATTCCCTAAAAGTATTTTCTATTTAACAGACATGAATTCAGTCCTTCCAACTAATTAAATTACATCATTTTGTATATTTTTCTGCATCACATAGCTCAGCCCTTCATTTAATAACTTTATACTTCCTTTGTTGGTTTTTTACAAATTCTATTTTTAGATATCTAAATTTGGGTATTCTATGTGTATTAGAAGAAACTTATAAGGTATTAGACAAGGCAATAGAAATTAAGCTATTATATGAGCATTAATATGTATACACCAGGCTAAGAACATTCTTCATTTTTTACACATTCTGTCTTCACCAATCTTATGTTAAGAATTTCAAAATATGATACAATACAGGAATTTGAAGAACTGAATTTGATATCTCTATTTCGGAAATTCATGTTTGTTAAATGGAAGAACCCTACTAGTTAACCAAACACAAAAACTATAGCAAAAATAAGCTATTGAAAATAAGCTATTGAAAACAAGCAGTGACAATATAGCACAAAGTATCCACTTATGACTAAGGGATAAACACAATAGTTTATTGTTACCAGTGAATTTGTTTAATATTTTAATAACAGGAGCTAGTTTTAGTTTTCATTAATTTGTTAGCAATGAATGATGTATTTCTTGTTTTTTATTGTATTTTGAATGTTGTAGTTTGACTTCAAGTAAAAGTAGTATTATAAAAATGTCCGGGAAAAAATTGACCGGACACTGCCCTATTTACCGGACGCTGACGCTAATGTCTGTGGGAGACACAAACTTCGTGGAACCATTTTGATAAGAAAAAGAAACTGCATAGAAAGAGGCAATGCATGTGGTATCTTCCTTATGATCATTTACGAAATTATTTGATATAATATAATTAAGTCACTTGTAGACTATCTATAACTATTACAGTACATGTTGTTTATCCATTCAGAACTATGATGATTATATATTTTAATGATAGTACATGTTATCAATACATTCAGGGTGATCATGAAATAACTAACCCTTTTAATTTGTTCATAAAAATAATTGGAACAAGTAAATATAACGGACCAGAAACGGACCAAGTAAAGTTAACGGACCAGAAATGAAGCTGGTAAAAATAACGGACCAGAAAATAAGCTACATTAATTTTGCATATTTTATTAATTGAAAGTATTGATAAAAAAACGTGATCCATTTCGAAAAATTTAAAAAATTTCTGCTTAAATCCTTTAATGTGGTATCTATGATTCTAAAATTATATTCTTATCCCAATTATTGGTCAAATATTAATAATTTAACCAAGTAAAGATAACGGACCAGAATTGACGCCAGCAAACAAAAGGGACCAGAAGTTAAACTAGTAAAGTTAACGGACCCTGGTCCGTCATCTTTACTTGCTCCAAATAGTTAATGAACCTGAAGAATTGAGACATATGAGAAAATAAACATTTCAGTTTTCTTCATTATTTTGTTTTAAAAATGATTTCTTTTAAAGTATAGCCATTATTTACAAGACAATGATGTATGTGCACGTTTTTGGTTTGTTATATATTCTTTCCCAGGATTTAAATTCAAAGTAGTGCTACTCAACAGAGCTAATAGTGTCATTTCATACCTGAATGTTTATAGGTTCTATCCGAAAAAAATATTCCTGAATATTGAAAAAATAACTTTACTGTTAATCCTCTAGTGGGCAAGTATCACTTGAATGATGTATCTTTATTTTAGTTCATTATTTTTCTCACATGTTTATCTGCCATTATATTGTATTAATAAACCACAGGCAATAACAGACATTTTTGTCCTTCAAATAGGTAATGAATAAAAAATAAAATAAAAAAATGATTTTGCAAAAGTAAATTGTTTCGTTTCAATATGTTTGATACTCACAATTTTTGGCTTCCATTTGGTCCTTAACCAACTGCTTCTTCCAGTCCCTTGAATTTATTTCCTGTTGACGTCAGCGATATGGCCTTTGTTCCGAAGCAGACGTTAAACCCTTACTAATATTAATTAATTACGAAAATGTGATGACATTTTGAAAATGATTTAGATTATCTATCAATTATTAAAGATGTGGGGCTTCAACAGGGTTCAAACTTTCTACCTAGATTGCAAATCTGTCCCTATTCTCCTATAGGGTTCGATATCTCACTATAGATGTACAACCTGATTCACAACAACACCAAATGTCTTTTTTAGGTGGCACATCATAATTGGTGTATTTTACACATATTAATACAATATTTGTATTAATTCAAAGTTAGGTGCGCTTTTCTGTGGGTCTCCCTGTATATCAGATTGAGGTTACAAGCTTATTCGTGTTATTAAAGATATTGATAGAGTAATATTACTATTCAAATGATCTAAGTTACATCTATTAGGCATATTGCTCAAATACGAAAGCTCTATTTAATATAAAATATGATCAATGAAATAATTTACCCATATAAATTTATCTAGTTTACCCTCTAATTCGGTTTTCTATGAATATGCATGAAAGAAAACTTTACTTTAAATTAGAGGGCACAATCCGTTATGATATACAGGGTGGCGGAACAGTTTTAAATATTTATTGCGTGAAAACTGATTTTACTATAGATATCAAATAAATATGAATTTATAAACAAAATCTCAAAGATTTTTTTACAATATGTATGATGCAGATAAAAAGAAACTCCCGCCAGAGAAACCATAGCCATATAAACAGAAGCATTTCCAAGTTGCTTTAGGGGAGGATTGTTATCAATGGGACATGCTGAATAACTTTTTTATTTGAGGGTAATTTGTAACAAAATCTTAGTGGTAAATTAGCCATACTTCAGTGCATTCACTCGCATTGCATTCAGCGGTTGGGGTGCAGTCAGCTCTGTGTAAAAGCGAAAACGTGTTTTAGAGGTGGGAAAACTAAATTTTTCGTACTTTGTTTCAATTGTTATAAATCTGTTAATTTAACATATAATGCTTACGGCATTTTACATAATATTAAGAAATATGTAAAATATGATCATATGAAAGGATTGCCTTTATACTTTTGTAGTTGAGCTGCTATACCCATGTGTTTTCAAAATGGCGTCATGGTGATCATTGGGACAGAAAATTTGGTTAACAATGGGACAGTGCCCTATTGTCAACCAAACTGTCTAGTTACTCCATATGAATCAATAAATATCCATTTTTGATACAATAACGTGAACTGTAGCTTCAGGGCTTCTTGTAGAAACAGAGCTTCCAGCTGAAGTGGGACTTTCGACCATATTCAAGGGCTTTAGCAATCTGAGTTCATCACAAAGCACTGCTTAGAAAACAAATTTCTCTAATAAAAGAAAAAGACGCAGCATGATTGCAACAGCTACACCAGAGAAAGAAGAACTTTTTGTTGATGCCACTTATAAGGATATGGCCTTCGAAATCACTTCATAAAGTATCCGCCGTAGATGGCCTGTGAACTATTGTTCTTGGTCTGGTATAGAACTCTCAATTTAACTGATCCATTCGTCTGAAGAATTTAAATATATTCCGAAAACGTTGGAAATGAAGGTTTATGAACTTGTAGAATTTGATTCGATTTCTATCATGAAAAAGATAAATACGAAATATTGACATTAGGCGACCCAAGCAACCATGACACATTGTGCCAACATGGGCACTAGATGGTTAGATGGGCAAGAGATGGCAGACTGAAGAGTAGCCTAGAAATTACATGGGGATAATGTGGTTTTCCATTCTCATGGAATGTTACCCTGGGAGAAGATTGGTTCAATGTTGCAAATCCATCCCATTGAATTGTCCTATTGGCCCAACCTGATTACTATATAGCATATCAATATTATATGGCGGAAGCTTTATTAACATATTGGCAAGACCATTTCCTGGAATAGGGAAGATTCAATCAATTGCAATTTATAAAATGTCTTCAAATTAATATTAAATTATTAATCGTTCAGCAAAACTATTTTTTGAATACTAAGTTTTAGTGACTAGACGAAGATGATCACAGGAACGATAAAGAGTTAAAGTTTTAGTTTCAAGGTTTAAAATTTATAGTTTTTAATCAACACAATTTTAATATAAAATATAGGTAAATAAGCTATATGATGTGTAAAATGATGACGAAGGGTGAGTGGCACTGAGTGATTTTATAGCGTGGTTGCCAGATGCTAGTTTCTATGAAGCTTGTCTATTTTTTTAATTAGCTACTGTTAGCTAATTGTGACAAACTTAATACAATGTCAAAATATTTATATGATAAATTACGAATAGAGGATAATGTGCAATCCTAAACTGAACAAGTGAACATATTTGTTTCCGGTATGAGCCTGCTTTGTATTTTCGGTTATACATACATAGTGAAATTTTAAAATTCAGGTAGTTTGTCAGTGCTTTTCGTTGGAGGAGGTATTAGTGTTTTATTAATTCCCTGCATACGGAAAATCTTCAAAACTGCACTCTGCGGCCTATTCTAAAGTTTAAAATGGTGAGTTAAAGTTTCTAAAATAAACTTATAGTTATTTTAAAGTAATTTTTATAGTGTATTCGATATAGTTATTGCCTGCTTCTATAGGTGCAGTATCTAATTAGGTACCAAGCTGAATAATATTCTCTTTAGCCTATGGCTAAATATATGTACCTAGGGTAATTTTCGAGTTATTAATTTATCTTACGGTGTCACTTTTTCTAGATCTTTATAGAAATAAAGTACTATAGCAACTTGAAGATTAAATGATAATAATTTTTCAAACTTGATCGAAAACGTGATAACGTCCGATAACTCGGAACTTACCATGAAATATTAATTCAAATTACTTTTTAAATATCATAATTTAAATTTTAAATGCGATTCGATTTCTGAAAGTATATAACCACTATCTAGGTATGTGGGCACCTATTATTTAATTTAAAAATAGTTACAGAGATAACCTGTTAGTTACAACAAATTTGGATACACGTACTTTTGTTCATTTCTGATAACTACAAAATTTGCTTGCAAATATAGTAAATATTTAAATATAGGTAATTAATGTAACTGAAACGAATAAAGCTACGGAACTCTGCAAGTGATATTGAGAATTGATTAAGTAATTAATATTTTCTTTTTCAGGGTAGAAGAAAAGCTTTAAATTTTGAGAGGTACAGACGAGGCAGTTACTGCAATAACGGAAGGAGAGATAGGCACAACAGAAAGTGGACGAACCCATAGCCAAGGATGTAAATTATTAGACCTCTCACTGAATTATTATATGGTTGTCTTTCTTAGCTATGCAATTCGATTGAGTCGATTTCCATAGATAATAAGTTTTGTTTTAATCTCAGAGTTATAGTCAGCTTTTTATTATAGTCATGTTAGTTGTAATATCATGTTTAACTATTCTATACTATATTATAATAACTCTTTATACTTATGATATAAAGCTAGATGTATTGTTTAATGTTACTGTTGAATCACCTTTTTAATGAATAGGTTTTTTTAAGTTCGTTCTACTCTTCTGTTGTAACGATCTACGAATAAATAAATGAAAATCTAGAAGATGATTTTTATTTGTCTTAATCATTATGATATTCATTTTATTGATAACAATTCTCTATTATTAATCTATTCATGGCTTCAAAAGTAATTTATTAAACCGTATGATTTATTTATTGTGACCAGATGGGTCCAATATGGTAGTGCCATATTTAGCACATGGAAACCACCTAGTGCCAAAGTAATATCAATATTGGTTGCTAGTGCTTTTTCGACCCTAGCCCCATCATCCTCGGCATCATCTTATACCAAGATGGTTTCAACATTAGTAGCCCATGCTGTCACCATGTGGGCCAAGTTTGTAAATGACCACACAGTACCAATGTGGTAGTGTCATATGTCACATGGAAACCACCTAGTACCAAGTTGATTTCAATACAGCTTGCCAGTTCTTTTACGACCTTGGCCCCATCAACCTCGACATCATCTTGGGCCAGGATGATTTCAACATAAGTAGCCCATGCTGTCACCATGTTGGCCCATTTTGCAAATAACCACACAGTACCAATATGATTTGTCATCAGATTACGGGCTTGAATGGCACCTAGTGCCCACATTGGCCCCATTACCTGTGGTTGTTTGGGGAAGCTTCGAGTGCAATGAGCTTAATTTTACATATGTTCATGACATGGCATCGGTGAGGCTAGAGGACATTAAACTGATATTATAAGAACCAAATAAGTGTGGTACAATTCAAAGAGATAATTCGAACTTGAAATTTGACCATAACCTCAACAATATACAAGTTTGATAAACTGTCCCATCGTTCACCAGGGTATGTCCCATTGTTCCCCAGTGCTGTTATACAATGGGACAATTTTTTTGTTCCTTCATTTAATTTTTTCTAGTCAACAGAATATGTGATAGCATTAGAGTTAGTTTCATTTTATAAAGGAATATCTATATTACCCATGATTTTTTTATTTTTCATACTTTGCCCATAGTAAATGAAATATCAATCTTTCTGTGTTTTTTGTCCCATTGATGACCATCCTCCCCTATATAAGGTTACAGTGAAATCGCATGGCCTGCTCGATCTCCTGATTTAAACCCTCTTGACTTTTTCCTTTGGGAGTTTCTTCTACTTTGATTGCTTACAAAAATTGGCCTGCAAATCTACAAGAGTTAAGCAATCGGTTAATCAATCGGTTTTCGTTCAATAAACATTAAAAAATGTAAAGTTTTTTTTTTCCGCCACCCTGTATCACAGACTTTAAGCTAATTAAGTACTTTTTGGACCTAAGATAACGGAGTAGAAATTCACCAATTAAAGATAACGGAGTAGAAACTCACCAATTAAAGATAACGGAGTAGAAACTCACCAATTAAAGATAACGGAGTAGAAATTCACCAATTAAAGATAACGGAGTAGAAACTCACCAATTAAAGATAACGGAGTAGAAACTCACCAATTAAAGATAACGGAGTAGAAATTCACCAATTAAAGATAACGGAGTAGAAACTCACCAATTAAAGATAACGGAGTAGAAACTCACCAATTAAAGATAACGGAGTAGAAATTCACCAATTAAAGATAACGGAGTAGAAACTCACCAATTAAAGATAACGGAGTAGAAATTCACCAATTAAAGATAACGGAGTAGAAACTCACCAATTAAAGATAACGGAGTAGAAACTCACCAATTAAAGATAACGGAGTAGAAATTCACCAATTAAAGATAACGGAGTAGAAACTCACCAATTAAAGATAACGGAGTAGAAATTCACCAATTAAAGATAACGGAGTAGAAACTCACCAATTAAAGATAACGGAGTAGAAACTCACCAATTAAAGATAACGGAGTAGAAATTCACCAATTAAAGATAACGGAGTAGAAACTCACCAATTAAAGATAACGGAGTAGAAATTCACCAATTAAAGATAACGGAGTAGAAACTCACCAATTAAAGATAACGGAGTAGAAACTCACCAATTAAAGATAACGGAGTAGAAATTCACCAATTAAAGATAACGGAGTAGAAACTCAACAATTAAAGATAACGGAGTAGAAATTCACCAATTAAAGATAACGGAGTAGAAACTCACCAATTAAAGATAACGGAGTAGAAATTCACCAATTAAAGATAACGGAGTAGAAACTCACCAATTAAAGATAACGGAGTAGAAATTCACCAATTAAAGATAACGGAGTAGAAACTCACCAATTAAAGATAACGGAGTAGAAATTCACCAATTAAAGATAACGGAGTAGAAACTCACCAATTAAAGATAACTGAGTAGAAACTCACCAATTAAAGATAACGAAGTAGAAACTCACCAATTAAAGATAACGGAGTAGAAACTCACCAATTAAAGATAACGGAGTAGAAACTCACCAATTAAAGATAACGGAGTAGAAACTCACCAATTAAAGATAACGGACCTGGATAAACCAATTAAATAAACACATCTTTATATCGTTTTTAAAATCATTTTCAGATCATTTAATGAACTTTCTTGGATCATTTCTAAAATACGTCTTTAGATCATTCACCAGTTAATTAGATGGATCATTTAATTGTATCAGTTAATTAGATCATTCGATTAGATTAACTCATTAATTAGATCATTTAATTTGATCATTTAATTAAATCAGTTAATTAGATCAGTTATTTTTTTCTACAGGGTGGTCATAAATAAATAATTGCTCTTGAGCGAGATATGCAATTGTTAAAAAAAAATCAAGATATGGTTGCTTACCCAATATTTACTTAGATATAATAAAGAAGCAATTGCATATTGTGAAGATGTGAAGTAAAAACAATATATACTATACATAACCATTATCCATAGATTTTTGCACCCGTGTTATGACTGTTTTCATTGTTATTTTGATCACGTCAGGATTAGCTTTCAAGAAGTCCACCACTACGCTTTATTCGTTTTTTTTTTATTGATTCAGATAAGCACGTGGGGAGGAGCGAACATGATTTTCTTAAACTACCCCATAAGAAATAGAAAATTACAAGTTGTTACATTTTGGCTCCTCGGCATGACCCTAATTAGTAGGTATTCGATTTATTTTAACAACTACATATCTCGCGCAAGAGCGATTTCACCACCCTGTACTCATGACCACCCTGTAGAAAAACTATTAGAAATATAAAACAAACGAAAATTTTGGTTTTAGCAGACAGAAATCGGCCCAGTTGCGAAATACGACTCCTTTGAAATACAAAAATTCGATCCGACTCCTCGATCTTAAAATAAGATATTTTGGTGTTTGGAAAAAGATGGCTGTCACGAAACACAACTCCCTTGTAATACAAAAATTCGATACGACTCCTCTCATGGTAATTAAATCTTATCTCTTCAGTATTCCTACTGGGAGAAATTCAGGGGAGTCGCTTTTCATCATAGCTATATAGAGGCGATGTTAAAACAATCCGACTCCTCTTAATTTAAATTCAAATATTAGTAATGAAATCATTTGAATTCAATAATAATTAGAATAAATATAATAGCAATTTTTGTATCATAGTTACGACAAACTATGCCAACTTATTTATGTGATTGCTTCAAACATTTGACGAAGAATATTTAATTGTATTATAAGGTTTAATAAAGGATATTTCATTGTATTATAAGGTTTAATAAGTTGTACTTAAATTGAATGGTTTAGACATAGAAAGGCTTTTTGCTTATCAATTGAAGGTAGGTTAGGTTGGTCTTACGTTTCGTATAACATGAAGAGTCGTGTTTCGTGCCAGCCATCTCTTTAATTCCAATCACCAAAATATCACATTTGAAGATTGAGGAGTCGTATATAATTTTCATATTTGGAAGGTGTCGTATTTCATGACAGTCATCATTAAAAACACACAAAAACCCTTATTTTCCGTTCGAGGGAGTCGTATTTCGCAACTGGGCCCAAAGTCTGCATTAACCAAAGAAACCACACGGAAATACTGTGGTTCTTATTGAAGTTGTGGCGATTTTAATTTTGTATCCGTTTTTTTTTGCTCATACTGTATATCAGTCTTAGCGTATATTCTTCTTTGTAGTTTCTGGTAAAAAAGAAGATAGGAAGATTTGACTTTTATTTCACCTATACAAAAATCAAAATAGGAAAAACCATATAACTAAAGTGAAATGTCATATTTTTATGACAAATAGCAAGTATATTATTCTATTAAATAAGTCTATTCAAGTATCTCTATTTAAATTTCTATATTATTATATTTATTCATCTATGATACCACATTTTAATATTTAATAAAATAAAAGAAGAGGAATTATAGCTTCGACGATTTCAGTCGAAGCTGAAGTGAACCTCTCCGAAAAAAAAAGTAAAAAAAGTTAGGTATCTAAAATTTTATTTTAAAAACAATTTATGTGAAAAATTTTATATAAAAAAAATATATGTAAAAAATATGTATTCAACATAAAATGTATATGAAAAAAAATGTATATATACTTCATTATACACTAATTTAAAGGTTAAAGCGTAACATTTTTCTTGCAAAGAAACCAACCAACAGACAAATACACACTGTGTATGTACTATATTATGGTGGGTCCCAAAAAAAAAACGAAACCCAACTTTTAATTAATAGGATATCTCAAAAACTACTAACGTTATGATATTTTCAAATAAATATACTATTGCGTTTGTTTACTTATACAAAAATAGTGAAAAATTCAAAAAAATATATTCATCAATATTGATGCATTAGTGATTATAGTAAACGGTGTCAAAAGGATGCTTGCACACAAACAATAAATTACGAAAACTATTTTATTTCAGAAAAACTCAACACAATTATCCTTCATAACATATCATCAACAAACAATTAAAAAAGACTGTTTGTTCCTAATTACATATCCTTATTATCTACCGACTCCCTCCACATGTCCTCCATTACTTGACCAATATAATTCAATCATTGTTCTCATTGCTGTCATAACGATCGCTATGCGACATTTACTAACTGATTTGTTCAACAATCGCATATATATATAATTGCAATAAACCATACAATTGATCAAGGTTTATCGACTATAGTAGACCAGATTTGACACCATGTGACTTTTAAAGGAAGGAATTAAGACTAAATATATATTTAATAATGGTTTAGTTAATTATTTGTTATAAAGAGTTAGTGTGTTAAGTTTTTTGAAATAAAAAATAATTTTCGTATTTTTGTTTGTTTGTGCGCAAGCATACTTTAGACATCGTTTACTATAATCACTATTGCATCAATATTGATATGTATGTATATATATTTTTTTTAAATTTCTTACTATTTATGTAAAAAAGTAGACAAATGCATTGGTATTTATAAAAAAATCATTAAGTTAGGTTTCGTTTTTTATCCACCCCTGATAACATTGCACTATCGGGCCAACGTCAGTAAATGTTGGCAAAGTAAAGGCACGGTCAGTTTTGGCACGCCAGTGCTATTACACACTGGGTCAATGAAATTAAAATGACATTGTGCCAGCGGTTTCCAAACAGCACTGGCCCAATGAAGGAAAACATTGGTTAACCAATCCAGTGATTTGTTGATGTACCTGTATATTTATTATACTGGTCTACCAGTTCCAATGATAACATTGCACTATCGGGCCAACGTCGGTAAATGTTGGCAAAGTAAAGGCCCGATCGGGAATTTGCACGCCAAGTCTATTACACACTGGGCCAATGCAATGAAAACGACACTGGGCCAACGGTTGCCAACCAGCACTAGCCCAATGAAGGAAAACATTGGTTATCCAATCCAATGAAAATTATCCAGTATATTTGTTATACTGGCCTACCGGTTCTGTTTGGCACTTATCGCCAGACAATCAGAGAAGTTAGGTGCAAGCGATATCTCCTAACTTTAATCACACCAAATAGCCAATTTGATATCCTCAATAAAGTATATCTTTGAAATTGCAGACGTTTACTGGCAATTTAGTACAAATAGGCTAGTTATCCCTATGATTACTAATTTAGCACTTCATTTATTTCATTCATAAAAAGGAGCTTGGACGCTTGTTAACTCATATAATAAGGATGAAAAGTTTTTTTCCGTCTGAAATAATTATTCATATTGAAAATTATAATTTCTGTTTAATTTTGAATATAAATATTGTTATTTGGTTAAAATAGCTTATGTAAAATTAAAAATTCAAGCTTGAATTGGCAAATATCCTATTTTTTTTTGTGCACCGACAGTTGGGCCCAGAACAATTGGGCCCCGACAGTTGGGCCCCGACAATTGGGCCTCAAAACAATTAAGCCCCCAAAAAAAAAATTGGGCAGAAGACACAATATAGAAATGTTACCTTGTTTTTACTATAGGGAAGTGACAATATTATCTTTGTAATATGCTATATATTCTCTAAAAATATGTTTATATATTTTCTTAATTCGATTCATATACTTGATAATGTATATATTAGCAAACCCCTTAATTCATATTTGGATGCTAATCTCATGTTTCAATGTAATGAAAATCTTTGAAGTATTTGAATAAGTCTTATTATTTTGAATCATGTTATATGGATCCAATGTGTAGTGCTCATCGTCTGACAAAGTCAAATATTTAGAAAAAATGGGTAAATTTTAAAGGTCAAACGTTACATTGAACAGTTGTTTGGATAAAATGAGATTATGAGAATACATTTTGTATCTTCAATATTGAACACTGAAAGGCATTCAAATAATTCACGTTAGCTTTAATTCAATTTGTATGTTCCAATAATTCCGGCATGTTTAAAATACCTACATCCTTATTTTATATTGTTTCTTCATCTAAAATAGCTACATTCTTATTTACCATTTGCTACATCCTATCTCATTTACTTCACAGGAGTTCACTATATAGACTCATGGAGGTAGTACTGAAACTAGGAAATTTGTTGCTTACATGACCTATTTCGGAACAGATATAATTATTGTAGTTCAAAAGAATAATAGTATTTATTCATGAAAAGAATATGTTCTATTAAAATATAATTATTTTTCATAACGAGAATCTTTTTTCCATGTGAGGAATATTCTTTATTTTAAATATGCTCAAGACTACATTTTTATACAAAACACGTACATATTGTCACAAACCCAGTTATTACAGTAGCAAACTTTGAAAAAAATTGGAAAATAATATAATTGTCTCGGGGCCCAATTGTCGTGCGGCCCAATTGTCCTGGGCCCAATTGTCTTGGACCCAATTGTCGGCGGGCCCAATTGTCCTGGGCCCAACTGTCGGTCCACGTTTTTTTCTCTGAGTTCGATCAGTAAAATGTATTTGTAGGACAGTTAATACATTTTTAGAAGTAACTGTTGTCTTCACGTGTTCTTTATAGCGTAATCTAATTAATAAACCTGTTATATGAAAATAGTACTGGCCGTAGACATGGATGCATCGGCACCGTTTATAATAATCAGTTCGTATTTTGCCCACGAGGTCCATAAAGTGACCTCTTTTTCAGGTAGGTACTTAGTACATATAACTAAAAATATTATACTACAGTATGATACACCACTTTCAGAAATTTCAATTTTACAAAGCGCCATCTGGATTTGAAAGTGGGAACTAAAGCATCAACAACATTTGGTGTTGATCAAAATATTGAAAGTTATAGAAGAAGTAATACGGTTATTCTGGATCAACAGAAAAGTTATTTTGAAGTCTATTTTTTTTAAATATTGAAAGTATAATTTCAGTTGAAAAATGAAACTTTCAATATTTTTAATCAAACCCATTGTTTTTTTTCCTCTAGTTCCTGCACTCAAATCTAGATGTCACCACAACGCACATTTGAAACAGAAATTTGCGAGAAAAGTGTATCTTACTGCATGTAGTATAATATCTTTGATATAACCGTCCGTTGTATTGTAAGAGATTAACCTGTACAAGTGTAAATTATCGTTTGTTATTCTAATTTAGAATAGTAATGGGAAATAAGAAGCGACTGTCCCTTCTGATAGCTTGCTATTCAAATTTTAAGAAATTCTATAGATTTTCCATAGTGTATTTTATGAAATAAAATATGTGTTTGTGTTCCTGAATTTCATCAGCCATTCCGGGAATTCCAGAATTTAGTAAATTCTAACACGTGGCCACCATTTTTGTTTTTGGAGCTGAATCATTGGAGTAGCGTGGTCGTTGTTATCATTTGCTTAAATATATTGAAAGTACCTAGTTAACATAATCGCAATGTGTATCCTAATAATATATATATTTAATTTTAAGTTACTAAACGAATCCCATTATAGTTGATATTATAGGATTTGTTTAGGAATTTCTTTTACTTGTTAGTAATAGTTTGGAAGTTCATTTACCGGCACGTCCGGCAGTGCCGCCGGCGGCAGAATGTTGTTACAATGAGCAGAGTAATGACATTGTGAATTTGTGAACATGGATAAATTTATTTGACATGTTTTATGTCTGCCATGTTACAGAGTTCATATTTGTGGCAGGAAAGTAGCCAGTTTAGTGATAAAAGGGATCCAGGTCGCCACATTTAAGATACATTAAAGGAGAATTTTGGCTTCCTAGTAAAGATTTTGCACTTGGAAACATCCTTATGCAATATGCTTCATGCCTGATGCATGTGTATCTCTTGACTCTTGAGACTATTTTAGCCACTCTGGAAAATACCATACCTAGGCGGCTAGGCCCAGTCTGCAGAATGGGTCTCTTCTCCCGCAGAGATTTTAATTTGAGAGACAGTTACTCTCCGACTCTCAGTAGCAGATTTAGAATCTCCCGCAGCTAAATTAATGGTAACATAGGAATTAATTCAAAATCTCCTGCAGCTAAATTAATGGTAACATAGGAATTAATTCAAGATCTCCCGCAGAGATCTCAAATTTCTAAAAATTCAATCAAAAACTCACGCAGAGAGTCTTGGAAAAATGTTCCATATTCTGCAGACTGGCCATAGATAGGCTAACAGATGAACTTTAGAGGCTAAAGCCTAAATGCTGCGGATTATACAGTTCCCATTAATTTATTACTGTATTTTAAGGTTTGCTAAACTCCAACAGAGTGATTAATCCATCAGAAAAGACCACTTTTTCCAGGGTGGTATTTTAGGAGTGATTTACTTGTTACTTACAGGTTACACGTTTTCCAACTTATTTAACCCCTCAAAAGTCGCCAATATTATAATATAGACATAGTTATACTGTAGGGGGGGCCGTGTCCCCAAACACTAATAACAGTAAAAGTTTAAACACAATCTGGTTTCATTGGTGTATTTGAAGACTATTTTATTATATACATTTGGAGTGGAACATATTCAATATCAGACCCTTGATTATTTCGAGCCAAGACTGACAGCCAGTCTGTAAACAAATAAACTACTTAAGTAAAATGGCTACACTAATTAAACTCATAAATATATACAAATGCAATAACTCTTACCTATGCTGGCTTCAATATCCTTATTAAAATTACAAATTCTCATTTAATCTGACCAACACATAACTACTCATTTTACATTTACGCTACCTCTGAAAATACAAAAGAAATGTTAGCTAGCCAATTATCACTGGAGACACAAATCACAGAGAGCACAAGAGAGAACCTAACACTGCAAGAGCTGAACTTAAACTGACCTCACACAGAAACTTCTTTACAGAGTACAACTTATAAACAAAAGACAATCCTACTTGACATTACTCTAAATCTATCAGCTATCACCCATTACATTCCTCCCCACCTAGTTTTACATGATAATGGAAAATTATTCTATCAAACTAAATATCAAAAGTTACTTCTATTTACAACATAAGCACACATATATATTTATTTATTTTTTAAACCTTTTTCTTTTCTTAAACAAGTGAAGCTATTTACAACAAATACAATAAATGTATAAAATGGAAAAAATGTCATTTCATATTCCTTGGCCTGGTGGCCCACATCCAAAGCGTGCTCTTCATTGCCTCATCAGCTCTCACAGGTAGTCTGATCTCCAAATAACAACAGGTGGAATAAGTGTGTTATATCCTATGTTTGGTGATCGTGCAGGAAAGAACTCCAGTTGAGACTTTCAAGTGGCACATCACTGAGATATCCTCTTCAGACAAATCACCCAATATGAGATGATTTCAAGCATGAAAACAGCAGATAGAAAAAATTAATAAATTGAAATTTTCATTACAGACAAAGCAGGTATTTCATTCATATCAAACCAAAATTTAAATACCCAAACAAAATTTTTATTTAGTTTTTTTTTTTAAATTTATAATTTTTTTCAGATTTTTCTTTTTTCAATCCTATTTAAAAGTTATTTATTAATTCAGCTTATTATTCAAATCTTAATCCCATTTCATCTGTCTTATGATATACATGGTCTTTTTTTTCCTCTTCTTATAGTCTTTATCTATATCCACAAATCTATCTAACACGAATGATCTAAAGCTACTCATTACTAAAAAATTCTCTATCCAATCAAATTTATTTCTCATAGTAGAGCAATCCATCAATTTTCTTACAAAATTTACCCAACACAGCTTTTTAACTCTACTGCTAACTACATCTTCTAAACTTATAATTATTTTAACTTCTCCCTTTTGTAAAATTAATACAATTTTGGATACTGTCTTATACTTATCCATTTCTTGTTTCTCCAGTTTTTCATCTTTCAATTTCTTCAGTTTCTGCTTCTTTAGTTTATGTTCCTTTTGCATCTTTAGCTCCTCTTCATTTTGCATCTTTAGCTCCTCTTCTTTTTGCATCTTTAGCTCCTCTTCTTTTTGCATCTTTAGCTCCTCTTCTTTTTGCATCTTTAGCTCCTCTTCTTTTTGCATCTTTAGCTCCTCTTCTTTTTGCATCTTTAGCTCCTCTTCTTTTTTTTGCTTCTTTAGTTTGTCTTCCTCTTGCTTCTTTAGTTTCTCCTCCTTCTGCTTCCTTAACTCTTCTTCCTGCTTCCTTAACTCTTCTTCCTGCTTCCATAATATTTGTGAGGATTTATCTAATATTTTAACCTCTGGTAACACCTCGCTCAAACCAGAGGCTTGAAGTTTAAATAATTTTGTTTGTAGGTTTGATAAACTGTTTTCCTGTTCTGGTAGTAGCTAATCTTCATATTTTCTCAAAATCATTGGAGACAAAGATTCATTTCTCTTTTTGTTTTCATCTTTTTCAGACTTCACTAAACAATCTCTAGCAAAAGGACCATCCTTTCCATTTTTAACCCCGGACACCAATCTTTTGCAACAATGATCTATATTATGGCCATATCTGTGACAATATTCACAATGAATTATTACTATTCCATCATTTTCAGTGTTGCATCTATATTCATCCCTTCTTTCATTTTCTGCTTTATCTAGCTCTCTTAGAATGTCAGCTACTGTTCTCTCTTTCCTTTTCTTCTTTTTAATTGAATCAGAACAATTACTATCAAATTCAGAGCTATCATCATCAGTAGTTATCTCTTCTTCTTTCTTCTTTCTTCTTTCTTCCAAGCATTAATTCTCCATTTCTCTCTGTCAACTTTGGTTGCTTTATTATCACTTCTTTTAACTCCTCAACATGATATTCTAGTTCTTTGTGAATGCCTTTTATCATTTCTCGTATACGTTGATGAATTTCCTGATTCTTGAGATCCCTTATCTTCTTGAGAAATTCCTTAGTCTGTCTCCACTCCTTCCTTATCAACTCACAGTCCTCTATTACAGTTTCATTCATCTCTACATCAGCCATGGTATCAGATAAATTAACCATCTCTTCTTTTCTTTCAGATCTGATGCAATAAAACAGCTTCCATGTTTTTAGTCACGGCACCATTTATGTAGGGGGGGCCGTGTCCCCAAACACTAATAACAGTAAAAGTTTAAACACAATCTGGTTTCATTGGTGTATTTGAAGACTATTTTATTATATACATTTGGAGTGGAACATATTCAATATCAGACCCTTGATTATTTCGAGCCAAGACTGACAGCCAGTCTGTAAACAAATAAACTACTTAAGTAAAATGGCTACACTAATTAAACTCATAAATATATACAAATGTAATAACTCTTACCTATGCTGGCTTCAATATCCTTATTAAAATTACAAATTCTCATTTAATCTGACCAACACATAACTACTCATTTTACATTTACGCTACCTCTGAAAATACAAAAGAAATGTTAGCTAGCCAATTATCACTGGAGACACAAATCACAGAGAGCACAAGAGAGAACCTAACACTGCAAGAGCTGAACATAAACTGACCTCACACAGAAACTTCTTTACAGAGTACAACTTATAAACAAAAGACAGTCCTACTTGACATTACTCTAAATCTATCAGCTATCACCCATTACAATACTATTACTGGCGACTTTGTCCATACTTTAAAACCAGTCTGCAGAATATGGGACATTTTTAACATTCCTTAATTTCCTCCTATATTTACATGTATTTTACTGAGAACAGAAGCCAAAATAGAGAAATTCTTGGAGAACAGTTTCCCAGGGGCCAGTTCCTGCAGTCTGGCTTCAAAACATGGTACAGAGCCAAGTAATAAAGCATGTCCAAACTCGCCATTTTAATGGCGAGTTTGTGACAGTTATTTTGAGCCCTTCAATTGCAAATGGCTAATTTTTTCTATTTTTCTCCTGTGCTACAATGTTATTTTGGAGAGAATTAACGATAATTTGATCATTTTGGAGAGAATTTGTTGAATTTTGGAGAGAGCTGGAGAGAAAAATGGTGAGTTTATGAGACATACAATTTAACTTGGGTACAGAGTATGTCAGTTAAAGCCAATTAATTGGCTTAGATTTCAAAAGGTCAAAACTCATATGTCTAATTGGCTTTATAATTTAAATTTTGAATTAATTTCTATGTTCCCATATTAATTTTGAGCCAAATTGGCTTGGCAGTTGGCTCAGAATTTTTGTGAAATTTTGGCTCTATAATTGGCTTACAATTTTCCAGCCTCCACTCTGAAAAAGATGCATGAAGTTGTAAAGTTTATCCGGCCCTAGTTCCAGTCCCAGAGCCAAGTAAAATAGTATGACTCATAGACTCTCCATTTGTCTTTCCAAATTTCTCTCCAAAATGATCAAATTATCACTAATTCTCTCCAAAATGATCAAATTATCACAAATTCTCTCCAAAATAACATTGTAACATAGGAGAAAATTAAATATTTCTCACCATTTGCAATTGAAGGGCTCAAAATAACTGTCACAAACTCTCCATTAAAATGGCGAGTTTGGACATGCTTCATTACCTGGTCCCAGAGAAGGTCTTAGTCTTAGAAGTCGGCCAGTCTGCGACTCTGCAGAATATGGAACATTTTTCCAAGACTCTCTGCGGGTGTTTTGATTGAATTTTTAGAAATTGGAGATCTCTGCGGGAGATCTTGAATTAATTTTAATTCCTATGTTTATGTTACCATTAATTTAGCTGCTGGAGATTTAGAATTAATTCCTATGTTACCATTAATTTAGATGTGATGCGGGAGATTCTGTATCTGCTACTGAGAGTCAGAGAGTAACAGTCTCTCAAATTAAAATCTCTGCGGGAGAAGAGACACATTCTGCAGACTCTGAGACTGGGAAGTCGTCATAATAATTAACTGGCGTTTCTATGGTCGGCTAAATTAGTTATTTTTGTGTAGTCGTCACATTAAAATAAAGCTAGGTTCAAGCTAGTCGTTCAAGTTATAAATAATAAAGCTGTCTCTAAATTCTTATCGACCGGTAGTCATCACATCAAAATAGTTTGATAATTTCAACTATAGTATACACTTAGCATTAAAACCCATGTTTTACAGTATAGACAAAGTCGCCGACTCGCCAGTATATTGGCGACTTTTGAGAGGTTAAATAATTTGGAAAAGCTGTAAATAACAAGTAATCACTCTCAATATAGTCACGAGAGATATACATGCATCAGACATGAATCATAAGGATGTTTTTAAGCTTAAAATCTTCACTAGGAAGCCAAATTTCTCTTTTAAAGTACCTTAAATGTGGTGACCTGGATCCACTCTTACTAAACTGGCGACTTTCCTGCCACACTTTAAAACATGGATTAAAACAATCTACGGTCCATAATACCAAGAACACAAATTATGGTCCATAGTACCTAGAACTGTACCCAGTTCCAGAGAAGGTCTTAGAAGTCGGGACTCGGCATAATAATTAACTGACGTTTCTATGGTCGGTATAATTAGTTATTTCTGTGTAGTCGTCACGTTAAAATAAAGCTAAGTATCTCTACGGTTCTACCTAGTCTTAAAGTTAAAATAAAGCTGTCTCTAAATTCTTATCGGTAGTCATCACATCAAAATAGTTTGATAGTTTCGACTATGCACTTAGCATTAAAACAAACTATGGTCCATAGTACCTAGAACACAAACTACGGTCCATAGTACCTACACAAACTTAGGTCCATAGTACACAAACTACAGTCCATAGAAAAAATTAACCTCTCAATTTTTTACGCTTAACTCTATGTTATAAAGTAAGAGTTGATTCAATGCATGCTTTTAGAATCAACTGTGTTCCAATGACGTAACAGGATTTTCAAACCAATCTTGTAGTGGCCCAGTGTTGCCATATCCATTATACACACGTGAAATTCTTCTGTCACTTTTTCTCGTGCAATTTCATAAGTTTAATAATACATTCAAATTTGAATAGATACTACTTACTGATGAATCTTCCATTAGAATAATGGGTAGTCCAGTCTGCAGAATATGGGATATTTTTAACATTTTCTGTGTGAACAATCCCTAATTTCCTCCTATATTTTAATAATATTTACATGTATTTTACTGAGAAGTTGAGAACAGAGGCAAAAATGGAGGATTTCTTGGAGAACATTTTACCAGTTCCTGCAGTCTGGTGGGTAGTTAAAGAAATTTATTCTGATACACGCATTGTACAGTTTTTGTACCATCCGTTATTGTAAACTGGTAGTAGGTACCAATTCATAGTTATTTAGGGTATCTAAGTTACGAATTATTGGACAGTTCCATATTTTCGGTCAAAGATAAATTATTATTTTTCATTTAAACTGATGATTTTAATAGGTATTAGTGATACCTGGATACCAATTAATAATATTGAATTATTTTTTCTTATATGATCGTAAATGTAGAACTGCCCTATAATTTGTACCTAACTTTTCCTATAGGTATACCTACCTATTTCAATTTAATATTCAGTTGAGCTGAGTACTGATAGCATCATTATTTACAAATATTAACTACCTAAGTTATACCATAATTTTATAGGGCTGTTCGATTAAGTTTAACACTAGGGTAAGTTCCGAATTATCGGTCAGTTCCACATTTTCGATCATATAAGAGAAGACAATATAATAATTATTATTTCACTAGGAGAGGTTGAGTAAAATAATTTTCATTAGCCTATATGTTTTTTTCTTATATGACCGATGATGTGGAACTGACCGATAATTTGGAACTTCCCTTAGCAGATAACAATAAATTAAAAACGAAACATGTTCAGACGGGCAACTGAACACAGTACATAGAACGTATTATGATAATGATGATTAAATACACTGAAAGAAATGTGTACTTAACCGAACCTATATATAGTTTCATACAAACCACAATGTTGGTCGTTTTTAAACCATACCACAGCTGTGGTTTGGATCAAACATCATGAATTTATAATGTAATTTTACCTACATGCATGTACTTTATCTTACCTACATCTATCATCATTCTAACTACAGCTGAATGTCTATTTTACCTACATACATGCAATTCAAACCACAGCTGTGGTTAAACATTACCTACATACTTATTAATTAAACTACAGCTGGCTGTCTATTTTACCAACATGCATGCAATTCAAACCTCATGTAAAAGAATATTTAACTGATAAACTAATCCTTCAAACTACAGTCTTTAAGCAATTTTACCTACATGCATTTCATTTTAGCCACTTGGATAATGTTTAATTTAGCTACACTCAATTACAAAATACTGTAGTAATCAAATTCATAAGAATACATATATAATACATCATAAAGATTAACTAATAAATATAGAGTGATAATACTTCTGTTAAGTTAGTTAAAATAGATACAATATAAATAATTAAATTGGATATTTAGCAAATCTTTCCATATTTATCAAATCATTGTAATAAAACTCAAAATTAATTAATTACATTTAATATAAAATGAACAATTTCAGAAACACACATTACTTGGTAAACATTAGTAAGAAGAAAATTATTATAGTTTCTCAGAAGCTAGAAAAATTGAAGAATTTACCAATTTATGTATTATTAAACATGAATAAAATATTCAAGAAACATAACATTTCTATTAACTCATTAAATAGATTACTAAATTTGAGATCACACCATCAAAAAAGAAACTGCAACTAGATTATAACTCGAGGATTAAAGAAGAATTTATATATAGTTATGTTTAAAAAGGCCCAAATAAAGCTTCCTTGTAGCTCCAAGATTTAAGTACCCAAACAAATAAAAAGTCATTTAGTGATTCATGAACTGAATTGTTCACAGCTAGCTATTTCTCAAAACGGCTCACCAAATCCAGTGACACATGGAGCTTTCATATCATAACATTGAAAGAATATTGTATAATGATGTTCACAGTAGAGTAAAAAAATGTTTCAGCACTCCTTGCCATATTTCAAATTCAAAACTTGGAATAGTTTAAAATGCTGCATCAATCGCCTTCAAAAAGTGTTGGCAACCAAAACATAATGTCATCAGAGGAAACATAATATTGATCAACTTCAGAAGACTTTGAAGATGGGTGGCTGGAATGAGACTAAGAAGGAAGATTACTTCTCTAGCCAAGCTATCCTCTTCAATAGTTAGCCATATGACTGAAAAGAAAATTACAAAGCATCAATTATTGAAGATCTTCCCATTCATAGTTAGCTAGAAGTCAAATAAATAGGTAAAACTTATAGAAACTTACCTTTAAAAGTTAACACCAACATCAGCAGTTGTGGGCCTCAATCTCTTGTTGTGATGATGTTAGCAAAAGTAGGCAAGCCACCCCAAAAGTCTTCATTAGAATGTCTCTGGTGTCTGCAAAAAATATGGAATTAGGAAATTGTTGAGAATAGTTAGTACAATTGAGAGATTAAGGCTAATTACTGACTAGCTATGTAGCAATGATTAGCAAAAAAAAACTAAAATTCACAATGAATATAATGATAATTGACTTAATTGTTAAAATAATCATCCGCAAGAGATATAAACAGTCTTAGATTAGGTAACAGCAAGAACATATTTCCTTTATCCAATGGACTTCTCTGAATTGAAAGCAGAGAATTAATATAATTGAATGAGAAAAATAATCAATTAGCTATCACGCAGCTATTGATGACAACATAGAATTAAATGTAAAGAAGTAGTACTAAGCTACTGAATTTCAATCACTTTGTAGCTACTGTTACCAAAAATTCATATCATATTTCTCTGAAAAAGAGCCATATGAAAGTCATGGTATCTATAAAAAGTTAAAGTTCTATAGAAGCAGTGGGAGATTCTGAAATTTAGGTTGATTTCAGAGAGCAGTTCAGTCCCAATTAATTAAATTGTTACCAAGAGCCAGAAAGTAACTATCTCAAATCAAATCTGCTGAATATTATTATTTTTAAATATCTTCTGTGCAAAAAATACTTATTTTCTTCAATTTAAATTTATTTTGTTGAAAACAAAATGCAAAATAGAGAATTCTAGAACAATTTACCAGTTTCAGTAGTCTGGTGTTTAAATTAAAATATTTGATAGTAAAGAATACACTATTTAAAAATCTATTTGGCATACAGGTTACAGTTGAATGTAATAAATGCACTGGATTTTAAAAATCCCATTAATTGATCATCATATATCAAAGTCCAAGAAACTGATCTCAAAAAAATCTATTTTGATAATTGTTCTCAACTTCTCATTGAAATAAAAGTAAAAGTCTAAAAGAAACCTAAAGATAATTTTCACAGAAAAGGATAAAAAATATTCCATATTCTGCAGACTGCCAACAGAACAATCAAGTCATCAGAGATAATTATGAAATTTAGAAGATAATTATTAGTCTGTAAGTGGTGCACAGAACTAGGTACTCTAACTTTAAAAAAAAAAAATCTTGAAAAAGCCAGCAAACAAAATAATTCAATTGGCTACTCTTCCATGCACTAGGTAACTGACTAACATTATTGATTTATCAACTTTACCTCACAATATTAAAGGCAAAATAGTGATATATAAAGAATATTAATTTATGAGAAAAGAAAAAACAACCAAGTTTACCATCAAATACAATCTGGGAGAACTGGTGAAAAAATTGGCGAGTCAATGGACCACATAATTTTACTTGGACATCAGTCTGTATTTTAACATTATCTGTGCAAACAGCTATTGATTTCTTCTCTTATATACATGTATTTTTCTTAGAAGAGAAGGAAAACATAGAGGATTTCTTGGAAAGCACTTTACCAGTTTCTGCAATCTGGCCAGGGCAGAGAGTCAGAAATTAAGAGTGACACTGTGGCAGACAGTCTGACAGAGACTTCAAAAAGTTTACACCAATATATTATATTGTAATTAGGATTATATTACATACAAGCACCCTAGAAGTAGAGGCTAGAGCAAACTAAAGATTATAGTCAGCTGCCTAAAGGCTATGCTGCAAGGTATTGGAGATTCTGCCTTGGACCTTTTCCTATTATAAATAGGTAGGCTGATTTTCTATTTTTCGGAATGAATTGATCACAGAAAACAATTCTAGCCTAATTTATGTTCTGATACATATAGCTATTACTATAAATTTAAGCACTGGACATAGCTGAAATTAAATTAAGGTTACTACCAAATTACACACCTACCTTTTTTGATATTTCACTGAAACTGACGCGCCACTCCAGTTTCCCGCCTGATTTACATTAAATTTACATACATGTGACTAATAATTTCATAGTAATACTCTAACTACATAGACGACGGTTATATATACTGACAAAGGAAAATAATTTACCCACATGCAAGTTTAATTTTGATTTGTATTGTAGGTAAGGTGAACTGACATAGATGATGCGTATTTCTAACCACAGAAATACAAAATTTTACCTACATTTTGTGTGTTTATACTGACTAGAGAATTGAACCACATGCTGTAGTTCATCTACACCTAACACATAACTAGAATTAACTACTTTAGCGTATAACTAACCCACAATGAGTTAAACTACAGTGTGTTGTTTGATGACCAAAAATTATTTCTCTCAGTGTAGGTGGGAATAATTTCGATTCTAGTTAAATTGTTAAAGTAGGAAATTATAAAGTTTTAAAAACGTATGATTAAAATATTTAAATCAGAAGTTCACGTACCATTACGTAGGTACATAAGTTAGAAAACAAAATGACTGTCAGGATGACGCTCTATGAGTAGGTAGGTATATATATCAGACATGTATCGAAACAGTTTCAGACATGTATCGAACTTGTAAATATAGAAAAAGTTGTAGCTATTCAATGAATATAATCAGATTATTAAAAATAATGGTTAATCAAGTAATACTAATACAGAATAGCTACCTAATTAACACAAAATACCTTCCTATTATAAGTATAGCTAAATGTTTGAATTTAAGATTTTCTGTTCTAGACATGTACCAGACTACTGTCTGGAGTCTGGACTTGTACATGTTTAAAAGTATTCACCATTAGCCTAATATTTAAGAAATAATACGATCGGAAAATTTAGATTTCAATTTGATAAATTATAAAGCACTAGTTTATAAACATTACTGTTCCTTTAATTAGGTATTTTGAGTAAATATTTTAAACTGAATGAATGTAGGTACTTAATACCTATACATATAAGGCTATATAAACGTAGTACCTAGGTAGTTTGTTTTGATAATTCTTTAATTATCGAACGGTTCCACATTTTTGGTCATGTAAGATAAGAGTATACCTACAGGTAATAATTATTGAACTTTTATTTTAATGTGCATCCAAGTTAGCTGAAGTTTAGGTATAAATTATAATGAACTATGGATACCTACCAATCAGAATGAAAGTTGAATAATAATTATTAGGTAGGTTACTGTATGTAACATGGTACGGTGGTAACTGTCACTAACTGGTAGGTATAAGGTTAAACAGGTTATTTAAGAGAGGTTTACCATATATAATACATTCTTGATAATATAATAATACAGTTACAGATTTCACATTATATACGGTAATATAACTTGTAAATACCCTTCAAATGGGCCGGCAAATTGGTGGGAAAACATAAGAACATGTCTTGATATTTAGAACTTGTTCAATTACTTCAGTGACGCTATTATGACGTATGTATAATGATAAACATACCAGTTACAACTTCAGCGCGATTTGATGACGTCACACGGTCACATTGATGCTACGTGATGATGATCACTTAAGAATTTTAGATACGTATACAGTTTTGACCGTTCAGTGTTTATAGCTGACCAAACTGATTTGACTAGTGCAGTTATTTTAGTTTTTGACAGTCTTCTGAGGGATTTTGTGTCGGCAATTAATTATGAGGGAGTTCTAGGGAAATTCAAAGTCGGCAATATGATGCAAAGACGAATTTCTGAATTTATTTATTTGCAATGCAACTGCTGTGAATCTGACCCGATCTGCTATTCAATTGCCGTGAATCTACCATCAGGATATATTTGGCGCAGTTGCATGGCAGATTCTCAGCAGCTGATCGGGCCAGATTCACGGCAACTGCACAGCAGATAGAGGCAGATGCACAGCAGATCAGGTCAGATTCACGGCAATTGCACAGGAGATAGAGGCAGATCGGGTCAGATTCACGGCAGTTGCATGCAGATTATGGCAGACTTACGGCAATTGCACAGCAGATTGGGGCAGTTGCATAGAAGATTGGGGAACTCGCATAGCAGATCGGGACAGATTCATGGCAGTGGCAAAGCAGATCAATGCAGGTTTAAAGCATTAACAAAGCCAATCTGACAAGTGTGTGCCATTCATTATTTTCTTGATCTTGCATCCTAATATTTGGTAGTGATGGTGAGTCAAGTATGTAGGGTAAAGGTACTAGCATTTTTACAGTCATTTAGTATCATTCTAGATAACAAAAGTATGAATTTGCTTATAAACAGTTGGAACATGGATGGAGTTTTCTATGCACAGTTTATATATAGGCTGAACTTGCGCACTGCGCAGTTTCACATTGGGTATACTTGCGAGGTGCGCAAGTACACCCGGAAAGCGCTCAAAATTTACCCGGTTTTTGCCCACAATGACTGCGCACAGTTTTTCGTGGATAACTTTTTTTCTGTCAAACTTAAAAAGCAGGTGAGCACCTAGGTCCACTATACTTCTATCTGCACACAAAAAATCAGATAGCTGGCTCCTTTAGTTTTTTTGTAAAATCAAAGTACGCAGAAAATGCGCAAGGCCATCCGGTCTGACGCTAACATAGGAATTAATTCAAGATCTCGTGCAGAGATCTAAAATTTCTAAAATCGGGCTCAGATTTGTTGCAGAGTCGTTGATAAATGTTCCATATTCTGCAGGCTGGCCCATGTTTCAGAGGCTGGAAAAGTGTATGCCAATTTTGAGCCAATATATCACAAAAATTATGAGCGAAGTCAATTTGGCTCATTTTTTTGACGATTTCATGCCAAAATTAACTCGGGAACATAGGAATTAATTTAAAATTTTAAGCCAATTAGACATAAATGATTCTGACAGATCTGAGTTTTGACCTTTTGAAATCTTATTGATTAATTGGCTTTAACTGACATGCTCTGAAACATGGAAATTTCCATTGATCCAGTAACTTGTCTGTGGAATTTTTTCCCCTTTGAAAATAATATTCTAGCAAGTGCAAAGTCAATGGATTTTAAAGCTATTTTCTCCTAATTTCCTATGTTATCATAATACCATTATTTTTTAGATTTTTGTTTGTTAAATCCCAGACTGTAAGTCTGCAGTTACCCAGTCAGCAGAAACTGGTAAAGTTTTGGTTGTGATCTCTCTTTCTGCTCACAGTAAAATTGATGCAAATATAGGGATAATTCAGAAAAGTTTGTATCAAAATTATTGTAAACATAGGAATTAATTCAAAATTGTTCATTGAGAATATCCCAAATTCTCCCATATTCTGCAGACTAGGCTGTAACCTAGGTAATAAAGCATGTCCAAACTCGCCAGTGTAAGGTCGAGTTTGTAACAGTTATTTTGAGCCCTTCAATTGCAAATGGAGTCTGAGAGCAAGCAATATCTATTATGCTCCTATGCTATAATGCTACAATGTTATTTTGAAGAGAATTTATGATAATTTAATTTGATCATTTTAGAGAAATTACTTGTTTTTTTTGGAGAGAGCTGGAGAGACAAATGGAAAGTTTATGAGCCATACTATTTTACTTGGCAGAATGGCTGGTAGCTAGCTGCTAGCTAAATTCACTGCCAGGTAATAAAGCATGTCCAAACTTGCCATTCTAATGGCAAGTTTAAGACTGTTCAAAGTGGCTTGCATGTTATTACTGACAACTTTTCTGTGATCTAAAATTGATATACCCGGGCTACCCTGACAGGCCACCATAAAATTTAATAGCTAATTGAACTGACTGCCTCTGTGAAGTGTAATATTTTCTGAAACTTGGCAACAAATTAGAAAAAATGTTCTAGAAATTTTGTTATAAGCATGTCCCAAATTTCCAAAGATTTGCTTTGTGATTATTGATCATTTCTTGTTTTCAGGTTTGATTATGTAAACTTTTTCAAAATGTCCAGCAGTAAATTATCCCCTGTGTCTGAAGTGGACAAGATTTCATTTCCAGGTGAAGAAGAATTGGTTTTAAAGCTATGGAAGGAACTGAAAGTCTTTGAGAATTGTTTGAAACAAAGCAAGGATAAACCAAGGTATGTGAACTGTTAGTGTATAACATTCATTGCATATTGTTAGTAGGAATTCCTAAATTATAGTTTGAAATGTTAAAATGTATAGTTACCTAGTTAATTTTAATTGGCTTGTGATAGAATTGGTGTAGATTTATTCATGAAGTTGCCCACTGATAGCACATCTATAGTAGCCACACATAGCTATAATTTAAAATACAGTAATTAAAATATTTCAATAACTAGCAAACAGATCATTTTATTCGTATTAATATGAAATGTAAATATGCTAGCTTCTTTTGTATAGCTCAATTCTCCATGTAAATTTTTTACCTCATTTATTAAATTGCTTGTTCTTATCAAGGTACTACTGCTACTTGTTTCTCACTTGCTGATATGTTTGATCTATTACAGGTTCTCATTCTATGATGGGCCACCATTCGCTACGGGTCTGCCACATTATGGTCACATTTTAGCTGGTACCATTAAAGATGTTGTGACCCGCTGGGCTCATCAAACTGGCTTCCATGTACCAAGGAGATTTGGATGGGATACTCATGGTCTGCCTGTTGTAAGTGAAATTGATTTTGTTTCAATGAGATATTTGTTGAATAGCTAGGTACAGAGCTAACTAAATTTTGAAGACTGGCTTGATGTTAATGCTCAAAGTTCTACAGGGTGGTGCAAAAAATGGAAACCCATTTTCAAATTAGTTTATTTTACAAACTATCAAAGCTAGAAATTTTCTAAAAACACAGTTTAGTTTTATTCATTACTTTTTCTGTATCTATCTTTATAATCTAATTAAATATTTTTAATCTAATATTAAACATCCTACCAGAGCTGCGGAGTCGGTACATAAAATGTTCGACTCTGACTCCAACTCCGACTCCTTTATTTTGAATTTATTGACTCCGACTCCTTTATAAAGAATTTCACCGACTCCACAACTCCAACTCCAACAAACAGTTTTACAGTATTTTTATAAGCAATATTGAGTCATTTGAATGTTTAGACTATAAATTTTGATTTAATTCATATCTATGAGCAATTATTAGTTCTTATGAGATATTTAACATGATGAACAACAAATAAAATGGATCTAAATTTTTGTGACTTATATCTATAGCTTTGAGTCGGGAGTCGGTACAAATATTAGACTCCTGACTCCGACTCCCCGAAAAAAGCTTTGACTCCGACTCCACAGCCCTGCATCCTACAGCGAATTGAAAAAATAAAATAAAATGGGCTTGCGCAAGAACGAAATATAAGAAGAAAATCTTCACAATAGGTAGCTTTAGCTATGTAATTCATTTTCTAAGGAACATTGAATATTAAATACATTTACTTCTACTATTTTTCGTAAACAAATAAGAAATAATAAAGAAATATCATTTGAGAGTTGGTATTGGAGCTAAAATTAATACCTTTATTGAAATCATTTCGTCATTAATTTGTATTTCCTGTTCGAAACCCTCAAAATGCAGCTTTCAAAAGAACAAATAGTTTTTGTTTTGACAAGTTATTTAAACACTGGAAGCTTTTAACAGGCTCAACTTCATTTTGAACACATTGGTTTCTGATAATATTTTCGTCAACTATGTTAATAAGTTTATAACAGAAAAAAACACTTTAAATTTGAACAAAAAGCGATCAGGTCGCAGGAGAACAGAACGAACGCATGAAAGCATTAATATTATTTATGAACAGTTTATTGAAAACCCAAAAACATCAAACGGATAGATCGGATTGGACATCACTAAAGACACATTTCACAGAATTGTTCAAAAAGATTTGAGATAGCTATCATCTTTTCTAGATGCGTGTAAGGCTCCTACTCTTTAAACTAGATTTTCCTCACAATCTAAATCTTACTGAATTATTTCTGCAAAGAAATGCATGTTTTGTAGAAGACATCATGATTCGTAATGAAGATGTGTTATCCATGAATGAAAGAGTTAATAACCATAACTTAAATTGAATGAAAAATTGTAATATTGATATATGGAACTGGCCATATGGATTATAGATATGAATTAGCCATACCTATTGTAAAGTTTTTTGTCATGTTTTTCGCCCTCGCGCAATTCCTTTTTATTTCCATTTTTTCAATTCACTGTTGGATGTTTAATTTTGGTCATAACTTTAACAGATTGTCAAGATAGATACAGAAAAAGTAAACGAATAAAACTTTGTTTTTAGAAAATTTCTATCCTTGATAGTTTGTAATAGCTAGCTATAAACTAATTTGAAAATGGGTTTCCTTTTTTTTGCGCCACCCTGTATTTTGAAATCTAGCTATGTTTATCATCAGTTGGAGCTGTTGCTCCCATTTTCTAGTCTATTATTTACGCGTTTTGTCAATTATTCCATTGTAAATGACTAGCTGATGTAGTTAGCTAGTTATATTATGCTATTGGAGGTAGCTAAACCTACTATTCAAATTCGGCTCAGACTAATCTTCTATGCTGAAATTCTCTCAAGATCAAAGATTAACTATCTGTTTTATTCAAGAACCCTTTATCTACTATTCATATTCTTTCCTTGGACACCGAAAGGCATAGCTAACTAATTCTAGAATATCTAGGCACAATTAATTGAGAATATCTTTTTGATTGATTCAGGTAGGTAGCTAGCTACGTTTTCTTTTTTTTTTGCAATAGCTATAGGAAGTTAGTGAGGACCCATTGGTATTTTCAGAGTTAAGAGTTGTTAGACAGTTTCAGTCATATAATGTAGGTAGCTAGGTACCTAACTAGTTATATTTCTGCATCACCTAAGTTTTAGAATTTTATCCTATTGCTATCTAGCTAACTTTATTTAGTTAATAAATAGTCTTAACATTTTTTTTCAGGAATACGAGATTGACAAGACCCATGGAATCAAAGGTCCCGATGACGTTGCTAAGATGGGCATCAAGAAATATAATGAATTGTGCAGAAGTATTGTTACTAGATACGCTGATGAGTGGGAGCAAATTGTTACGAGGTTCGGTCGCTGGATTGACTTCCGTAATGATTACAAGACAATGTACCCCTGGTTCATGGAAAGTGTCTGGTGGGTTTTCAGTCAACTTTACAACAAGGGTCTTGTGTACAGAGGATTCAAAGTGATGCCCTTCTCAACAGCCTGTGCTACGCCTCTTTCTAACTTTGAAGCTGGACAGAACTACAAAGATGTTCAAGATCCTAGCGTAGTGGTGACATTCCCAGTTATGTCGTCAAACAAAGTTGTCAGCAATGACGGGACAATGTTAGTTGCTTGGACTACCACTCCTTGGACCTTGCCTTCTAATCTAGCTCTATGTGTGAACCCTGAAATGGACTATGTCAAGGTTCAGGGTAAATCTAGGGAGGTGGAAGGAACATTTGTTCTTATGGAAGCCAGACTAACGCAGCTCTTCAAATCACCTGATGATTATAAAGTCCTTTCAAAATTCAAAGGTAAAGAATTAGAGGGTCTTGAATATAAGTCTTTGTTCACGTATTTCAGTGAAATGAAGAGCAAAGGTGCTTTCAAGGTTCTATGTGATGGATATGTCACATCTGAGTCAGGTACTGGCATTGTCCACCAAGCTCCTTATTTCGGTGAGGACGATTTCCGTGTTTGTCTTTCATACGGTATCATCAGCAAAGATCAAGAGGCAATCTGTCCTGTTGATCTTGCAGGCAGGTTCACAGACACCGTCACTCACTTCAAAGGACAGCATGTGAAAGATGCAGATCAGAACATCATCAAACACCTGAGAGAAGAGAAACGATTGGTGTCTGCTGATCGTCTTAACCATAGTTACCCTTTCTGCTGGAGGTCTGACACGCCACTCATCTACAAAGCTGTACCTTCTTGGTTCGTGAGAGTGCAGCACATGCAAGAGAAGCTACTTGAAAGCAATGCTGATACGTACTGGGTGCCAGATTTCATCAAGAACAAGAGGTTTGCCAACTGGTTGCGAGATGCTAGGGACTGGGCTATCAGCAGAAACCGATATTGGGGAACACCCATTCCTCTGTGGGTCTCTGAGGACATGCAGGAAGTGGTTTGCATTTCCAGCATTGCAGAGCTGGAGCGTCTCAGTGGAGAGAAAGTTACAGACATTCATAGGGACAGTATTGACCACATCACAATTCCTTCTTCCAGACCTGGTCAACCTCCATTGAAGAGAGTTTCTGAAGTCTTTGACTGTTGGTTTGAATCAGGTAAATATCTCTTAAATAAAAAGAGAAACTTAGCTTATTCTCAGAGAGAAAGTTGTTGGGTCTTAAAAAATTCATGCTGTCGTTTTTCTTATATCTTTGTGGCTTCAACATAACTTTTTCTCTGGGTTGCTACTTAAATTCAAGAATTGATTTTTTTCATATTTTTTGTAATTCAACTATAAATAGCTAAAGGTAGCTAGATATAATAATATTCCATCTATTATTTCAGGTTCAATGCCCTACGCACAAGTTCACTATCCATTCGAGAACAAGAATCAGTTTGAAGACTGTTTCCCTGCAGATTTCATCGCAGAAGGAGTTGATCAAACTCGTGGATGGTTTTACACTCTTCTTGTGATATCAACCTCCCTGTTTGGGAAGGCACCCTTCAAAAACCTCATTGTCAATGGTCTTGTCCTGGCTTCAGATGGACAAAAAATGAGCAAAAGCAAAAAGAACTACCCAGATCCTATGACTATTGTTGATAAGTATGGAGCAGATGCTGTCCGTCTTTACCTGGTTAACAGTCCTGCCGTCCGAGGTGAGAACCTCCGATTCAAAGAAGATGAAGTCTTTGCTCTACTCAAAGAAGTCTTCATCCCTTGGCTCAATGCCTACCGCTACTTCGTGCAGCAGGTTGAGAGGCTTGAGAAAGATGAAGGAATAGTTTTCCAATATGATGAAGCTGTTGCTAACAAACCCACTAATGTTATGGACAAGTGGATCCTCTCTTTCACGCAGAGTCTTCTGTCATACGTAATTGAGGAGATGAAGGCGTACAGACTCTACACTGTCACACCGAAGCTTGTCAAGTTTGTTGATAACTTAACTAACTGGTATGTAAGATTCAACAGAAAGAGACTGAAAGGTGATGCTGGTGTTAAGGAATGTCAGCAGTCTCTGAACACACTCTACGATGTCTTGATGACAATGGTACGCATCATGTCTCCCTTCACTCCATTCATCACTGAAACCATGTTCCAGAATCTAAAGAAGGTGTTGAAGGATGGAAGTCCCATACAGTCTGATTCAGTACATTACCTAATGGTCCCAACACCGCGCAAGGACCTCATCAGTGAACGAACAGAGTCCGCAGTGTCCGTTTTGCAATCTGTTGTGGATTTGGGACGCTGTCTGAGAGACAAGATTAACTGCCCCATCAAGTATCCCTTACCTGAAGTGGTTGTCATTCAGAAAGACAAGCAAGTTCTTGATGATGTTATGCTACTGGAATCTTACATCAAAGAAGAGTTGAACGTGCGTAAGGTCACAACATCTACAGATAAGGATAAGTACGGTGTTGCTCTGAAAGCAGAAATTAACTTCAAGTTGGTTGGTGCAAGATTGAAAGGTGACGTTAAGAAGGTTCAACAACTTGTTGCACAGCTTTCTGACGAAGAGATCACCAAAGCACTGGCTGCTGGCTCCATTGAATTGCTAGGTCACAAAATTACATCTGATGAATTCTTCATCAAATACAGTTTCAGTGGTAAGATGGCTGATCAGCTTGCTTCTAAGTACCAGGCTCATTCCGACTCATCTGTTCTTATTCTTCTCGACACTACGCCCTCTCAAGAGATGCTCTGGGAAGGTCTGGCCCGTGAGGTCATCAACAGAGTCCAGAGACTGAAAAAGAAGGCTAAACTTGTGCCTACTGACGAGGTGACAGTCTGGTATTCTGTTTCAGATCCAACAGGAGAGCTGCCAAAGGTTATTGAACAGCATTTGTCCCATATTCAGACAACCACCAGAGCACCCCTGCTTCCTTTGGACAAGAGACCTAGTGGTAGTGTTGTTATCATCGAGGATAATGATAGCAAGATCAATTCTGCTCCTTTCAAGTTTGTCATCACCAAAGATTATGCCAGTGGCAGCTGCATGGATTCCAGTTCAACAGAATCGACTGCTTCACAATCCAACGAAACTCTCTTCGCACCTTCCGTCAAGTTGGTTTTGAACGGATCTCCAAGAAATGGCTACAAGAACGCGAAGTCTGCTACTCTACTTCTGCAGAATCCTGTCGGTAAACCTACCATGACAAAGGTGGATGAAATGTATTTAGAAATTGAGAGACTATTCGGTATTCCAAAGGAAAGGTTGCAGCTATCCCTAGATGGCAAGCAGGTGAAAGATGTCAAGTCTCTAAACAACAAAACTGTCCTCATTCAAGAGTCTGGGTGTACCAGCAAGAGTTCATCTGTAGCGGCATCTACTCCAAGGTTAGTTCTTGCTTTGACTTTATTAATAACTAGTAACTACCTTTAAGACTTGTTCACACACATCAGTTTTCTATCCGTGACGTGTACTTTCTGTCCTCTCAGTGCTTCAGTGCCAGTGAAAAAAAGGAATCATTATTTTAAATTAAACGAACACGTTCACGCAGTACCGTATGCTCTTAGTGCTAAAAAAAAAACACTGAGAGGACACGGAATGGACAGAACACTGACATGGGTGAACAAGACTAATGCTCAAATGTTGCGGATTCTTTTTTTTTAAATTATCAACCTTTTTCTTTTAGGTTCGTGAACATCACCAGCTCTGATGGATTAAAAGGAAGCGTCCTACTCGAGAACCCAATCGGCTCTAGTGTGATGACACCCGCTCAGCTTGAGAAGGTCTCACAAGCTGTAATGAAGTCCAAGGGAAGCCTCTACCTTGACGCAGAGAAAAAGAAGGCCCTCAGAGCTAGCACGTCCGACGATGTTGCTAAACTTCACGGCCAGACCTTGTACTGCTAATTCTCTCTGATTGTTTGAAATGGCTTTGAAATTTAATTATAAATTTAACTAAATTATTTCAACTAATTTTATAGGAAACAGAAATATTCATTTTTACAGATTGGAAATCAGCCATAGCTTTTTAATATAATTTTTCGTTTTTTTTTATATCTTCCACAAACTAATCTTCAATAGATAACTTTAATTTATTTATTATTTACTTTTTTAAATTATTTTTTTGCTTCTGGTCTGGGACAGGTTTTGAAATGAGATTCTTGTAAAGCTGTTGCATTAATAAACATCATTGAGTGAATAAAATGTTGTGACTTTTTACTAAATCCTTTTTAATATTCTTAATCTCTAATTTCAGTATTGCAACGTTAAACCCGTTAGCTACTAAATTAATTATTATCAATATTGGATCTTCATATACTTGAGTACCATAGCTATAACCAAGATACATTAACTTACTAGGTATGCTACGCCTTGATACAAATTTTAAGCTCTTCTGCGCATAAACAAATACGCACATACGAACGCACAGATGTGACCCTGCAATATTAGATTACATACTTTATATACTACACAGCAATGTTTATATACACTGTAGTTTATGAGCCTTGCTATACAGCGGGTTGAACAATTTTTAAATGGTATCCGTACACTGCATTAACAATCATAGGCAAATCCTTGTATACAAATAACTATTCAACCCGCTGTACAGTATATAGAGTATTTAAAGTAATATTGCAGGGTCACATCTGTATGTTCGTATTGTTTATGCGCAGAAGAGTCTAAAACTCGTATCAAGACATTTAGCATACTTTTTAAGTTATTATGTCTTGAGAATAATCAAGGCAATGCTAAAATTAGCCAATTTAGTCAAATAAAAAGAAGTTAAGCTTTCGATTCTAAAAAGAAAAAATAACATACCTTGTTTCTATGTAAATATAATTAACCCGAGCCACCGAAGCGTCTTTCACAACAAAACTGTAATCATCTTACTATGAACCTGCGCAATACTCTTGTAGTTAATATACCTTGGCTATAACTATTATGTTTACAGCTACCTGTTACTTCTGAATTTTTAATAATATTTATTGTTTGTATATAGCTGCTGTTAGTTAATTCACATATGCCCACAAGGGCTCTATCATGAAGTTGTTTGTGGATTTTGAAATGAAACGTTTAAGGAGTTACAATTATAAAGTAACTTGAGTCATATCCCGTTCTTATTGCTATTTGTTATAAGCGCGGGGGTCGTCATAAAATCGAGGCCTAATTTTTAATATACATTGTTCGGTTCGATTTATCGAACAGTTCTATATCTATAACCGACCGTTACCAAACTTTACACAATTCTATGCTATTCTCTCATTTGCATGGACAAAAAAAGTAACTAATAAACTAAATTAAATTTTATCTTGATAGATATTCGATTCATTAATTCAAGAATGCATTTAGTCTAAACATGATAAAAATAGAAATATACAGGAACATAATTACAAACTTCTCTTGCGTAAAACAAACTACAATATTAACGGGATAAAGCGCATACAATATTTACGGGATAAAGCGCATACAATATTAACGGGATAAAGCGCATACAATATTAACGGGATACAAGCGCATACAATATTAACGGGATAAAGCGCATACAATATTTACGGGATAAAGCGCATACAATATTTACGGGATAAAGCGCATACAATATTTACGGGATAAAGCGCATACAATATTTACGGGATAAAGCGCATACAATATTTACGGGATAAAGCGCATACAATATTTACGGGATAAAGCGCATACAATATTTACGGGATAAAGCGCATACAATATTTACGGGATAAAGCGCATACAATATTAACGGGATAAAGCGCATACAATATTAACGGGATAAAGCGCATACAATATTAACGGGATAAAGCGCATACAATATTAACGGGATAAAGCGCATACAATATTAACGGGATAAAGCGCATACAATATTTACGGGATAAAGCGCTTCAATATTAACGGGATAAAGCGCATACAATATTAACGGGATAAAGCGCATACAATATTAACGGGATAAAGCGCATACAATATTAACGGGATAAAGCGCATACAATATTAACGGGATAAAGCGCATACAATATTTACGGGATAAAGCGCATACAATATTAACGGGATAAAGCGCATACAATATTAACGGGATAAAGCGCATACAATATTAACGGGATAAAGCGCATACAATATTTACGGGATAAAGCGCATACAATATTAACGGGATAAAGCGCATACAATATTTACGGGATAAAGCGCATACAATATTAACGGGATAAAGCGCATACAATATTTACGGGATAAAGCGCATACAATATTAACGGGATAAAGCGCATACAATATTAACGGGATAAAGCGCATACAATATTAACGGGATAAAGCGCATACAATATTAACGGGATAAAGCGCATACAATATTTACGGGATAAAGCGCATACAATATTAACGGGATAAAGCGCATACAATATTAACGGGATAAAGCGCATACAATATTTACGGGATAAAGCGCATACAATATTTACGGGATACAAGCGCATACAATATTTACGGGATAAAGCGCATACAATATTTACGGGATAAAGCGCATACAATATTTACGGGATAAAGCGCATACAATATTAACGGGATAAAGCGCATACAATATTAACGGGATAAAGCGCATACAATATTTACGGGATAAAGCGCATACAATATTAACGGGATAAAGCGCATACAATATTAACGGGATAAAGCGCATACAATATTAACGGGATAAAGCGCATACAATATTAACGGGATAAAGCGCATACAATATTTACGGGATAAAGCGCATACAATATTAACGGGATAAAGCGCATACAATATTAACGGGATAAAGCGCATACAATATTTACGGGATAAAGCGCATACAATATTTACGGGATAAAGCGCATACAATATTTACGGGATACAAGCGCATACAATATTTACGGGATAAAGCGCATACAATATTTACGGGATAAAGCGCATACAATATTTACGGGATAAAGCGCATACAATATTAACGGGATAAAGCGCATACAATATTTACGGGATAAAGCGCATACAATATTAACGGGATAAAGCGCATACAATATTTACGGGATAAAGCGCATACAATATTAACGGGATAAAGCGCATACAATATTAACGGGATAAAGCGCATACAATATTTACGGGATAAAGCGCATACAATATTTACGGGATACAAGCGCATACAATATTTACGGGATAAAGCGCATACAATATTTACGGGATAAAGCGCATACAATATTTACGGGATAAAGCGCATACAATATTAACGGGATACAAGCGCATACAATATTTACGGGATAAAGCGCATACAATATTTACGGGATAAAGCGCATACAATATTTACGGGATACAAGCGCATACAATATTTACGGGATAAAGCGCATACAATATTTACGGGATAAAGCGCATACAATATTTACGGGATAAAGCGCATACAATATTAACGGGATACAAGCGCATACAATATTTACGGGATAAAGCGCATACAATATTTACGGGATAAAGCGCATACAATATTTACGGGATAAAGCGCATACAATATTTACGGGATAAAGCGCATACAATATTTACGGGATAAAGCGCATACAATATTTACGGGATAAAGCGCATACAATATTTATGGGATAAAGCGCATACAATATTTACGGGATAAAGCGCATACAATATTTACGGGATAAAGCGCATACAATATTTACGGGATAAAGCGCATACAATATTTACGGGATAAAGCGCATACAATATTTACGGGATAAAGCGCATACAATATTTACGGGATAAAGCGCATACAATATTTACGGGATAAAGCGCATACAATATTTACGGGATAAAGCGCATACAATATTTACGGGATAAAGCGCATACAATATTTACGGGATAAAGCGCATACAATATTTACGGGATAAAGCGCATACAATATTTACGGGATAAAGCGCATACAATATTTACGGGATAAAGCGCATACAATATTTACGGGATAAAGCGCATACAATATTTACGGGATAAAGCGCATACAATATTTACGGGATAAAGCGCATACAATATTTACGGGATAAAGCGCATACAATATTTACGGGATAAAGCGCATACAATATTTACGGGATAAAGCGCCTGCAATATTTACGGAATACAAGCGCCTGCAATATTTACGGGATACAAGCGCCTACAATATTTACGGAATACCAGCGCCTGCAATATTTACGGGATACAAGCGCCTACAATATTTACGGAATACCAGCGCCTGCAATATTTACGGGATACAAGCGCCTACAACATTTACGGAATACAAGCGCCTGCAATATTTACGGGATAAAAGCGCTTACAATATTTACGGGATACAAGCTCCGACAATATATACGGGATTCAAGCGCCTACAATATTTACGGCATAATAAAAGCACCAACAATATTTACGGTAAAAAAGCACCAACAATATTTACGGTAAAAAAGCACCAACAATATTTACGGTAAAAAAGCACCAACAATATTTACGGTAAAAAAGCACCAACAATATTTACGGTAAAAAGCACCAACAATATTTACGGTAAAAAAGCACCAACAATATTTACGGTAAAAAGCACCAACAATATTTACGGTAAAAAGCACCAACAATATTTACGGTAAAAAGCACCAACAATATTTACGGTAAAAAAGCACCAACCATATTTACGGTAAAAAGCACCAACAATATTTACGGTAAAAAAGCACCAACCATATTTACGGTAAAAAAGCACCAACAATATTTACGGTAAAAAAGCACCAACCATATTTACGGTAAAAAGCACCAACAATATTTACGGTAAAAAAGCACCAAAATCATATACAGGTTACAAGCCTCCATTCCTCTGCATAAGAACTGTCTAAATCTTACGTAGGCTTTGCTAAAATCTCGAGATGTCGTTGAGTGGGGCTTTGTCAAACTAAAGCTCAGTTTGTGCATTTTTGAAAGCTCAGCGCCTTTCTTCACACGTCGAATGAGATGACAACTTGCTACGTAAGCTCTTGCGCTACTTGCTACGTAAGCTCTAGCGCTGTGTTACGCTGGAGAAGTGTCGAGAACGCTGTTATGGATTTTATTATTGAAATATAGGAGTATAGATTTTATCCACTGAATATAGATTTTATTATATAATTCATGTTGTGTCAGTTATTATTATGTTTTGAAAGTCGTTGATTATTTGAACTTTAAAAATAAACATTTGTATACGTGGTCGGATATTTTGTCCAACGGACAATTTGTCCGTGAATTGATTTATTTTGTATTATAAAATGCATGTACTATATATTTCACATTATTTATAATTATATATCTTATATTACATAAGAGAAAAACGCTATTTGTTGATGGTAATTAGAAATTAATTTTTTTGATATTAATTATTTAAAGATTTTTTCTTTCTTACAAGGAATCGAGTTATTTTATTTCTCAGACACGTAAACTTTAGATAGTTATTATAGACAGAATATAAATATGGTCACAATTACCTACATGCACTGTTTGAAACACACAGTCATTAGCAAATCTCAGTAACATCGTTAAATTGCTGAAGGTTATGTTTGGATCGGTAATTATTTGTAATCTTGTTACTCATATAGTATATAACCAAATTGCCTGATGAAATTTGGTGAAACGATTGTTTCTAATCCTGGAACCATTTGAATAAATTTTGGGTCAAAGGTCAAGGTCACAATAACACGAAAAGGTCAATAAGGATAAAAAAATTGTAACGAAGGTATGTGCTCTACGATTGCCCGTGCTAGTTCATCAAATTTAATACAACAAAGTTGATCTCTCCTTTAATATTACGATAATTAATTATTAAAATTCATTAATTATAGGTATACCTTCCTAATTCTCTTAGAAAATCAGATTTGTTCAAATGTACTAACAACGGTTCATGAAAACTTATCTACTAAATTTTAACTTCGCTTTTCAAGTAATCACAAAACTAGCCATTAAAAATATTTCTGGGTCTGAAACTGGAGAATTCAAAACAAAATTCCTACGTATTAAAGAATGTTTTGTGCAATGTAAAACTTTGACAAATTAACCACACATTTATTCTTGTAGGTATCCTATTAATTTAGTTCCATATTTTAAATACTCATAATTCATTAATAGACGAATTATAATAGGAGGTAAATAACTTAAAGATACAGTCAACCCAATTACCATATCTAATTTGAAATTATAATCGATAGGTAGCTATCCATTTTTTATAACTTCAAATGAAATTAGTCGCCTTATATTATTATAATAATATTATATATTTATGTACATTTGGATACTAATGTGATAAAGTAAAATATAAAATAAATACACTTTATAAAACAAAATAAAGCATTTCTTAGACAAAATGTTCATGGGCGAATTGTCCGTTGACAAATTGTCCGTTGACTAATTGTTCGTGAACGAAATGTTCGCGGAAGAACACTATAAGCTTTTGTATACATCTAAACTTTGAGTTGTGAATAATTCCACCAGGAACATAATATTGCTCGTTTGCGACAACGTTGTAATAACTCTGAAATAGATATTTTTCAGGAGATGCATTTTGGTAATTGTAATGTACGTACATTTAAATATCAGTAGGTCATTTAGTCTCTCTAGCGGTCAATTTTTGAGCTACAGTATGAAACTTTTACCAAAATAGTCAGTATTGCAAGATTTACATATATGTCTATATGAGTAACTCGAATTTTTTTTTTTTCGTGTTTATGGCGTTGTTCTTGCAGATGAGCAATATTTACTTACATCAATATATAATAATATTACCATTCAATTTGACTTACTTGCCAGATTATTGCATAAATAGAAAAATATTTAAGTATCTAAATGATTTATTTCATAGTTTTCGAAGAGTCAATTCGGAAATTTAAAAAATGTCAAATTATTTTTCTGAAGTTTCTTATGATGTTCCAATAATGTCGTCAGAATTTATTATTACTTTGCATCGCGACCTAACTTTTATATTATTCTGTCTCCATAGTAAATATTAAACTATTTTGTCTTAACTGAAGCCTCTCTTCAATATTCTATTGGTAATCCATGGAAAAGAAGAATAACTTAAACTCATTCATGAATCGGTTTATCGTCAAAAAGAGCAAAAGGATTTCCAAACTATATTTTAATATCGATTTACAATCTGGGACACTTTTTAACCGCCCAAAACTAAGTTTCGAACTCCGTGTTCAAAAATCCTGATAGCTTAATCTATCCCACCCTATAGGAACACATCCACTGTGTTATTCCTATAGGAACACATTCACTGTGTTATTCCTATAGGAATATAGTAAGGGCCTGTTTCCAATAAGCGTTGAAATTGTGAAACAATAACAACCCTGGATATGTTGGCAAAAAAGTTACTGAATCGTGAAAGTTCTTTTCTATTAACGCTCATGAATTATCGTCAGCTAAATAAACATTATTTAATATATGGAAGCATTGAAACTGAAAAAAACGAGGACTCTTTTCTATGTTTTCTATGTTATGACACAATAGCCAATAGCAAGTTACAAAATGATGTTCAATTTACGATATAGTAAGGATCTTTTCAGTGTACCATGTAGTGGCTAGGAAGGATCTTTTCAGTGTACTGTGAAGTGGCTAGGAAGGATCTTTTCAGTGTACTGTGAAGTGGCTAGGAAGGATCTTTTCAGTGTATCGAGTCGTTCAATTAAAGTGACATACTACACTGAAATGATTTTTCTTTGCCACTACACGGTACACTGAAAAGATCCTTCCTAGCCACTACAGTGAGCACTGATTTTTTTCTAATTTTTCAAACCTTTTTCGTTACTTGCTATCGTCTATTGAGTATTTGACCTATAGTTAGACTCTCACCAATTATATAATAGATACACTTGCGTGTAACTAAAAATGTTTTCACTCCTACAGTGGAATAGATAACTTGTATTATTACTCAGCGTATAGGTTTGCTGAATATTCTATATTTCAAGGCGAGAACAATTCTCATACAATGTTTCGACATGTTGCTTTTGAATCATTGAGTGCCTCAAACTGTCATATATATATCAAAGACATTCCAAAAAATGTGGAACACCGAGACCACATCACCGTGCCTTGGAAGGCGAAAGATTTGCTTCATAAAATCTATCATTCTGTCCCATCTTTCAAAACTCGACACACAAGTTTTTTTCCAGACAGATTGATCTCATCAAAAAATCCATATTTTAGGTTTCTCTGCAAAACTGATTGCGAACAGTATAACTTCTGGGACATTTTTATTGAATTCCGAGATGAAATGAGAAAGAATGAAGGTACGGGCTCAGTCGAGATCAAAAGGCCCATTATGCTGATTTCGAGGAACTTTCTAAGCCTCTCCTAATAGATTCACTGGGGGAGAAAAAGGACTGAAATATGGTCGCTGTACAGGATTATCTTATTAAATACCACCAGACACATTTTCGTACCCAATTTGACCTTTTATGACCACGTCTGTTTTGCAAAATAATTAGTTAGAAAAATGCTTAGGGCTACCTCGCAGTACTTGGACACTCAAGGGCCGTACACACGTAGGGTTTTTTACAAGACTTTTTGCTAAGCTCCTCCTACTTTCTCCACGAGAATATATGAAAAACTATATTATTATTATTTATTTCAGTTGGCATCCATGATAACTGAAGTTATCTTGGATACCAACTGAAATAAATAATAATTTCATCATTTTTTCTTATATTCTCGTGGAAAAAGTAGGAGGAGCTTAGAAAAAAGTCTGGTGGAAAGACTTAAAAAACCCTACGTGTGTACGGCCCTTTACAGTACACGGTAACTGAACGTTAATCATAAAATTTCTAAAGATCAGATTAATTCATGATCTATGTTTAACCCCACTTTATGAAAACTGTGAGTGTCCGAATACATATCTCCCGTCTAAAAGAGGGTAATTGATAATAAAAATGTAAGCTGAATTTTATTCCTGAATTCCTGAGGTGTGGAGTACAATTTCATGTTCGAATCCTTTAAAAAATATTAGGAGGAATGGGTTTCGGTATTCCTGAAGAAGATTTTAAACCTTCATATTTATGACGTACTTCTACAGGCGACGAACTTGTAGCGTTGCAATGGAAATATTACCTAGGAACTGTATTTGAATTATTGCATCTTCGTATATGTACTCGCAGAGAAATGTCAGTGAATATAAGTATTATAGAATTTTAAATAATATGCAGCTTATGATATACAATTAATCATTATTTTTTTTAATTCGTTAAATCATCTTATTTGTATAAAATATTGATACTTTTATTCGTATACTACTGTTTGGTATACATATACACAGTATACGATACTTTCCTTTTAGGTAAAACTATATTACTATATAATTATGAGAACGACGGAGTACTTTTTACTTATTTTCCAATCTTCCGAGTACTGTAAGTGTCCGGATGCAGTGAGGTTCTACTATATCTATCCCAGTCTATAACCAAGGTAAGTTCCAAGTTATCGGACGTTTCCACGTAGTCGATCATAAAAGTAAAAAGTATATATGTAATAATTAAAATAAAGTTTAATTATGTTTTACACATGATCGTAAATGTGAAACCGTTCAATAGCACAAAACTTACCCGTTATCCTAGACTATATGTAGCCTGTACTTTCCCATCTGTTTAAGTAGTATCCCTTAATGTTTGAGTATGATAATGTGATGGAAGTGGAAGATAAACACAGTGAGAGGCGAACTCTGTCCAAATATTAACTGAGGTGACATAAAACTGATGTCACAGTTTGAACCATTGATTAGGAAAGTGACTTGGGAGTTAATTTTCGTTAATTTTTTGTAATTTTGAAAATTATCTGAATTTTTGTAAAATTTACCTGTTATTTTTTGTTATCCAGATTTATTTTTCATCCAGATAGGATATTTTTCTGTAAAACGAATTTCTATAGTGTTAAACTCGTTAAAAAATTGTGGACTGTAATTTTTTCAAATTATTCGAATTTTTAAATAACATTTTCTGAATTTTTTACGTCAAATAATTTTTCTGGATTTTTTAACAAAATTTTCTGAAAAATGTTACATAAAATTTTCGTTTTTTTTTCTATCTCAAGCTCTATTTCTCTATTTTCATAATTTAGTAACTGATTTTAATTTTTGTCTCTCAAATACACAGGAAATGAAAGTGTGGATTAACCGGTTATGTTTTATAGGCATAAATATATACATGCACTGTTTAGCAAATATAGCCTATGAGAACGTAATCGGACAGTGGGGAAAAGTACGTAATGAGGGGATAGATCTGAACACCGTGACAGTCAAGCACATTCTGCCCTTTCTGTCTAGAGTCAAGTGAGATATATATTTTATAGGCCTAGGGTAAGTTGCGAATTATCGGTTAGTACTACATCTTTGGTCATATAAGAAAATACAATACAAAAATTGTTATTATTACACAGTGTATTATACTTCTGCAAACCCGGGTTTGCAGAAGTATTAGATAGCACTGTGTAATAATAACAATTTTTATATCATATATTCTTATATGACCGAAGATGTAGTACTGACCGATAATTCGTAGTTTACCCTATCAAAGTACAACTAGCATAATTATATACTACATATATATTGTATATTTGTATATACTATGTATATAGCAATACATATTGAATGACAAAGATAAATATGGATATAGAAAGAAACATTATTTTAAGATGGTTCAAAAACCTGTTTTTCTGGGTGCACTGCTATTTTGTTTCAAAATATAAAGTTATATTCATATTTGAATTGCATTAGTTCATAACTTACTTTGGTAATCCCATAGTTGAGGTAATAGCATTATTTCTTTAAATCGATTCATTTTTTATTCTGTTTTTATTTTTATTTTTTATTTTTTGAACCTCTACTTATTTCGCTTTCCGGATTTTTGTAGCTTGAATTTTTTCAGTTATCCAGACAATTATTATTGCAGTCATGGAAATAAATATTAAATGATACAGCATCACTACTGCCTTCATTATATTACAGTGCCTCCATTATATTACAGTGCCTCCATTATATTACAGTGCCTCCATTATATTACAGTGCCTTCATTATATTACAGTGCCTCCATTATATTACAGTGCCTCCATTATATTACAGTGCCTCCATTATATTACAGTGCCTCCATTATATTACAGTGCCTCCATTTTATTACAGTGCCTCCATTATATTACAGTGCCTCCATTATATTACAGTGCCTCCATTATTGAAAAAAATAAACACTGGTTTAGTTTTTTCCACTTATTTTTTGTATTCCTTTTGATTTAATTAAAATTTACTAAATTAATTTGAAAGAGTTGCTGGACGACCAAATTCATACGGCATAGCCTGATTCGGTCCTCCAGCAAAATACTAATGTCGTGCATCCAAGATTTTAATCATCAGATCAAATTAGCCTGCACTACCAACAGCATTGAATTCTCGGCTCATGGGTTAACTCTCTCATCATCGTTCGCTACCAGGTCACCGGTAATCCATATTTTTAAATCACTAGCTAGTAGCTACTATGAATGGAATTGCCTGATTGACAAAATTGGAAGCCGTCTCATGGAGTATAATTGTGTATTGTTGTTCACTTCCACAATCTCGATCACTACGAAGTGGTCAATTTATACAAACGCTTCACTGTGCATCACCATGTGGAAGTCTATTCTTAATCAAACTACAATTATAATGGAGTAAAATATACCCCGGGGGTGGAGGAAGACGTGGAAGGACTGGAGGTCCAGGATGGAGGCCATGCCAACGAGGAGAAACTGTTATAAGGTAAGCCGTATGGACGATCGGTTTGTCTAGCAACCCTTTTATAAGCATTAGGATTTGAAGACTTAAAAATTAAAAACTAATTAACTTATCTACACTATAAATTCAAGTTTACTGAATTTAAATGATTAAAATAAATTAAACTAAAATTAGATATAAAATATACTTAAATAAATTAGAATGATTTGTAAAATTACTACTTTTATTTTGGTTGATTCGAGGTTAGTAATTGCAAGTAGAACTAATCTTGATAACCGATTGAGTAATTTTTTTCTACTGATTAATTGGGTGGAACTTCGAACCAGTGATTTGTTCCGAAATCTGACTAAATTTACCCAATCTCTTTATAGATCAGATGGAGCAGTGAAGAGTGGGGGTTTGGAGATGGAGTGTCCGTTTTTCCCATCACCAGAAGAGGAGAGGATTCGGCGGCGGCACATTCTGGAGAAACTTTTATTATAAAGTCCCTTGTACTTAGAATGTTAAACCCTGCCGATCACTTGAATCTTTTTTCCTGTTAAAGACCTCTAGCCTCTTACCTGATCTAGATTATAAAATGTACCTAAACTGAATTTTGCTGTTACAATAAATTGAGAAACTAACTTGTCTTAAATTTATATAGCATCAATTTTTTTCTATTCCTTAAAATTAATTTTTCTTCGCTCCATTATATTACAGTGCCTCCATATATTACAGTGCCTCCATATATTACAGTGCCTCCATTATATTACAGTGCCTCCATTATATTACAGTGCCTCCATTATATTACAGTGCCTCCATTATATTACAGTGCCTCCATATATTACAGTGCCTCCATATATTACAGTGCCTCCATTATATTACAGTGCCTCCATTATATTACAGTGCCTCCATTATATTACAGTGCCTCCATTATATTACAGTGCCTCCATTATATTACAGTGCCTCCATTATATTACAGTGCCTCCATTATATTACAGTGCCTCCATTATATTACAGTGCCTCCATTATATTACAGTGCCTCCATTATATTACAGTGCCTCCATTATATTACAGTGCCTCCATTATATTACAGTGCCTCCATTATATTACAGTGCCTCCATTATATTACAGTGCCTCCATTATATTACAGTGCCTCCATTATATTACAGTGCCTCCATTATATTACAGTGCCTCCATTATATTACAGTGCCTCCATTATATTACAGTGCCTCCATTATATTACAGTGCCTCCATTATATTACAGTGCCTCCATTATATTACAGTGCCTCCATTATATTACAGTGCCTCGATTATATTACAGTGCCTCGATTATATTACAGTGCCTCGATTATATTACAGTGCCTCGATTATATTACAGTGCCTCGATTATATTACAGTGCCTCGATTATATTACAGTGCCTCGATTATATTACAGTGCCTCGATTATATTACAGTGCCTTCATTATATTACAGTGCCTCCACTATATTACAGTGCCTCCACTATATTACAGTGCCTCCATTATATTACAGTGCCTCCATTATATTACAGTGCCTCCATTATATTACAGTGCCTCCATTTTATTACAGTGCCTCCATTTTATTACAGTGCCTCCATTATATTACAGTGCCTCCATTATATTACAGTGCCTCCATTATATTACAGTGCCTCCATTATATTACAGTGCCTCCATTATATTACAGTGCCTCCATTATATTACAGTGCCTTCATTATATTACAGTGCCTTCATTCTGAACCTTCACTACCCTTTTCTCGAGATAATAAAGATAGTATCTCTACCATCTCGAGATAATAAAAATAGTATCTCTACCATCTCGAGATAATAAAGATAGTATCTCTACCATCTCGAGATAATAAAGATAGTATCTCTATCTTTTATCTCTCCTGGTGTCTCTACTTTGTCGATTTAATTCCAAATGATATGACAATTATTCCAATGGAATTAATTCCTAATTGTACCGGTAATTAAATAGATTGGGAATTGAAGGGTGAAATGATTTGCAAACCTATTTAATGTGATGGGTGTGCAGGCATGCCCCACTTTTATTACCAAATCACGACTCAGACTTATTGCCATATGGTAATAAGACCGGGGTAAGTCACAAGTAAATGTATACTGGAACAATTGTATAATTTTCTATGAGTTATAATTTGAAAGAAAATGGTATTTAAATTCGAGTACTATAAGTCTATATACGTAAACAGTGTTCCAGTATTTGTTGCCAGTATTAATTGATTCTCAGTGATGATAGTTCAAAATATAATGAATATATTAAAGGCTTTAAAATTTAACCATAGTTACCTCCCACTCAGTATAGGTGAATAATTTTTAGATACTTGGAATTATATAAATTGTGTCACATTGAAGAAACAGTCATCACCCATTTTTCGATACTAGTTCTGAACTCAGAATTCTTTTAATTTTAATAATCTATAAGAATATATAAAACAATAATAATATAAATGTGTTTCTGCGGAAAATGGATAAAAAACTAAAGACCATTCACTCCGGTGATTAGTGTGCAACAGTGTATGGTAAGAACTTTCGTTCTCAATATCTGTTAAACTATATATTAAACCATAGTGGGGCACAAGCCAGAACTCTTTTAAATTTGATAATCTATCGAGTGGTATAAAAATATTCTAATATAATTATTTTTTCGCTTGCAAATGGATAATAAACTAACTGCTATGAACTCCGAGAATTAGCGTGCTACACTTTTTGAGAAAAAAAAACTGCAGTGTTTCGTTTTGAATATCTCTTTAACTATAAATTTAACATTGTGGGTTCATAGCTATAACTATTCTAAATTTAATAATGTATCGAGTGGTTTGAAAATATTTCAGTATTATTATTTCGCTTGTTAATGGATAAAAACCCGAATGCCAGTATTGTACAAACACCTTGTGAGTTTAAATATGGTGGGGCACTGGTTAACATTTTCATCAGCTTTTATTACTGCTCTTAAAAGTATAACACACAAAATATTGTAATAATAACAAAAGAAATAAATAACATAAAATGTCAATTATTTGTAATATAAGTTTCATGACACTGCAATGCTATAACAATTATTTAGGTTACTAATTTTACTTATTTTTATAGCCTATAGGTACGTACCTACCTACTGATTACTGTGTACAAAATTAATAGGTAGGTACCTATACAGTGTATAGGTACTTTAACTTTAAAAATTATTTATTTTTCGTAGGGATTGATCAAAATAGTTCTTCAAAGTATTACCTAATCAGTTATTATTTATTTTTTAATAAAATAAACTTTTTAATTTCCGAGATGATTAAGAAAATGAAACTTAACCTTTGTTAAATTATGACTAGGTTTTCAGAAATTAAAAAAGTATATTATATTCAAAAATTTAATACCTAATAACTAATTAGCATGAAGGAGAATTATTTTGATAGCACTTTTATAAAAAATATTAATTAATTTTTAAAATTGTCTGAAGACTTGGTGGATGCAGTTCATAGTAATACTTTCAAGTTGTTGTATTATTCAATTCGTCTAACCTGTTATAGTCTATGAACCTTGGTATAATGTATATGATCCAAGTTATTAGTTAGTTCTATATTTTCGGAAAACATAATAGTTACTATTTAATTTCCATTCTAATTGGTATCATAGATACCAATTAGAATAGAAATTGAGTAATGATTACCATATAGAGATTTTTACGTATGGAACCGTTAAATTTTGGGAGCAAGTGGGTCAGAGGTCAAGGTCAAGGTCATGGTCATTTATATCTCAAGTAGTATTGAATAGTCAAGGCGAAGGTATGCGCTCTATAAGCCCTTTCATCCGGTTTCTGTATATCTTTATCATATAAATATGATATAAATTAACACATATACGAAATTTACGTAAGATTAAATACTATGAATACTTAAAAGTTAAAGATTCATTGATTATTTTAAAGGTTATATGAAGATTATTCCTATTAGGATGTATGTTCAGTAGTCAATGTTAATGTTCCCTTTGATAATTGGAACAAAATTATCTTTGCAATAAAAGTGTTCTCGGTAATAATTCGATATAATGTCATGCAGGCTCAGCAAATCCAGTTAGTAACTAATCCATGTTCATTAGAACTATTTTTACTGTGTTGCTGGATAAATGCATTTAGGTTTAATTAGATTCTGTGTCTTTCCTTTTAAATTGTGAGGAAGAAATAACATGAATGAACAGAGCTATGATTATACAGTAATCTCTTTAATATGAAATAAATATATAATATAAAGGATATCAATAATTCTTCCTTTTAAAACTATTCTATTTTCTATTTTATTTTTCTAAATTTTCAAATTGTGTAAATATTGCAGAACAGCTTTCTTCATAATTAAAATCATGAGGAGCAAAGTAATTCGTATCTGCAAGAAGATACAAATAATATTCCACTTGGGATGAACTCTTACGGTGAAGAACATTCATACAATATCTATTTACAGTCAATACAAATAATATTCCACTATAGGGATGAACTCTTTCGGTGAAGAACATTCATACAATATCTATTTACAGTCAATGCAAATAATATTCTGTCTGGGAAAGTAGATGCAAAATTTATTTACTGTGAATTCAAATTATTCAAAAGTGTAAATAATATCCAGAAGATCCTCCTCATTTCTTTAGAATTGAACCTAAAAATAGTTCTTCCATCATTTAGCCACAACAATCAGTTTCTTCTCTTTTTCTCTTTTTCCCTCATCGTAGATGGACTTGTTTGTCTTGGTATAATATTAGGGACGGGAAGTTACGAAAACAGACTCATATTCCGGCAATCGTCACCAGGTTCTGTTTTTCTTCTCAAAATGATCCCGGAGGAGTGTGTGTTGGTTCCAGGCAAGCCAAGGCACGCTCGAGCCTCGCCAAAATAAACCCATTATTATGCAATGGCCTGGAGCCAACTTGCGTAACGAATTGATTTTAGAAGAATGGATAAATAAGGCAGTGAAAATGTTAAAAGGAATTTTGTAAATATTTGCATATTGGCTGTAAGGAGGGAATGTAAGGAAACAATATTCTTCGTATAACATTTTATTCAATTTTGCTTTTGGTGTTCATAGGCAGTAATGCTTCTTGCGCAATATTGTCCCAATATTGGGACAATATTGAGATAATTTTTATACAATAATGGGACAATGTTGCCCCAAGAAACCTATCTAATTGGGACAAGACTTTCAAGTTCTGGTTAGTCTGTCCAATACCCTAACACGACAAATGGTTGCTATTTGGTCGCCTACAACCACCAGAGGTTTTCTAGTTTGAATTGACAATGTTCGATATACATCATAATATAAAAACCTGATAAATTAGATAAATAGTAACAACAACGATAATTAAGAATTAGATAATAGGAGAATAATAGAGAGTGAATTTATGAAAAATTCCGAAGAAAATATTATGATGTGGCCAACCCAACTTAATTTCATATGGCCCACCATAACTTTCTCTCAGTGTATTAGATACAATAGTGACAATTGAGAACAATTTAGACTGCGAATTATCGAACAGTTCCACATTTTCGATCTAGGTAATAAGAAATATTTTTCAATTCAACATTTTAACTAATTATTTTAATCGGTATCCATGAATCCAGTAGGTTTCATGGATACCATTTAAATAACAAATAAAAATGTCAAATTCTTTACTTTCTTATATAGAACTGACCGATAATTCATAACTTACTCTAGCTTGTAATAACAAATTACATTTACTTTTTGTTATTCTGACGACATCACAAGCTTGACTGCCACTCCGTTAACCTAAACTGCGGACATGAAGCGTTTCGCAGAAGTAATCTTCCGAAGAGAACATTCTACTTGAATCTTCTTTGAGCATCCACAGTTATCATTCCTTTGTAGCCCACGAAATTGTATTCCATACTGTGCACGATGGTGCCCCTGGGAAATGAGAGAAGTATTAAAAGCTTAACTGAAATGCCAGACTGAAGTTAATTTGAGTTGTAGTAGGTATAGCTTCCCGTGGTAAATAACTCTCCTATTATAAAATCCTTTATAGTGAAGAGAAGTCCTAAGAAAGGAAGTAGACTCTATAGTGAATCAATTTTCTTAGTCTGCCATAAATGGCCATTCTAAATCTGATGGTTTATGCAGACTAAAAGATTTTGTTCACTATAGGCTACTTTCTTATTCAGGAATCTACAGAGGTTAATAATAGAGGAGTTCTACTGCAATGTGTAGGCGTGTCATGAGTGGCATTTTGACGTCACAGTCATAAGTAGCAAGAGAGATGGTTACAGTATCACCTTATGAGGTACAAATACCTACAAAAAGAGTCTATCCTGATAAACATATAGATTAGACGTGCTCTTATCGTCATTTTCGACTTTAGAGTGAACGGTAGGTTGAAAGATGGCTATAGTAGCATCTCTATTCTATTATAATAAATACTTTGGACACTAATATATCAATCAGAAGTTTTTAAAAGTCAAATTGGATCATGACCGATAACACCCACTTTCCCACTACTATAAGTGTCCGTGTGCCACGTCGTTCCCTTAATTCAGCTTAGGCTGCTACAAAGGCCAACCTATGTGCCAAAAAAAGAGGCATAGTCAACAAAGATCGTTCTTTTCTTACGTAAATAAAACCTACAAAGCCTAATCTAAGACTGAATGAAACCTATAGCGTCCATTGTTTTCTACAAAGGCTCATTTTTAGGCACACAATAATAAGTCTATATGTTCTAACGTGGTTTCAATGAAGTACTAGATAGGTACTGTGTCCTAACTATTGATTGCTCACTGCTCAGTGAGTTTAAAGTTGTGTAACTTACATGACAAGGTAGACACCAGGCTCACTGGGTGCTCTCCAAATGAGGGTCACAGAGTTCTTGGGGGTGGGACTCTCGTGAGTTGCTGTGTCCTGGAGATAAGAGAGATAACGATAACAGGGAAAGATAACGATAACATGGGGAAATAACTGTAACATGGAAAAATTAAGAAAATTGGTTTGCTCTTTTAACTGGAAATCAAATCATGGTGGGGCCATAGAAGATTAAGAGGGGTCTCTACTTGATATTCTATGGCCCCATCATAACTTTCTATTTCTGTAGCAGTATTATAATCCTATCTATTGTAATAAATATCAATTACGAATTTTCTATACTGAGTTAAAACGATATGAAATAATTTTCCATTTACAGTATGTTCTCAAATGAGCAAAATTGATCTGATTATCATTAATATCGGATACATCATATCTCACTGAGAATCAAATAATATTGTAGAGTTAAAAATCTGATATGGTAAGCCATTAAAGTCGAGTGTTTATTCTCCATATTCTTCCATTAAAGTGAAATTGAAACTCTAATTTCATTCTGATATGGTGAGGCAATTCTCCGTAGAGTTTTAGCTCCACTGCAATTACCTGCAGCACATCCACTCTCCTTTAATATGAATTCCTAATTTCGACCTCAATGGCTCATTTTTTACGTCGTCTCTACGGAAATTTTCGTTGGAATAAAAAGATAGAGGGAGGGATATCGCAGTGATGTCTCTCCATTGAAATCATCCTACTGACTTTTATTACCTTTCGAATTTGGTTTGAAAGAGACGATGAACAGTCTTCGAATTATGTCAATTGTACTGAATAAATTATATAACATCGATAGATTTTTTCACGTAACTAATGAGATTGTGGATAGTTTTATGTTTTCAATTATGCAACAGGGATTTGAGATTCGGGTGGGATTATATTAGTTTTCGAAATGAAATATTGATGAATTATGTCATTTGCATTTTTCATTTATATGCTTATTGGAAACATTGAACACGCTGGGTTGGAACTAATTTATATATTAACTTATTTTCGTATGCCGTCATAAATGATCTTTGGGACAGTATTGTAACAACATTATCCCAATATTGGGATAATAGTGTAACAACAATGTCCCAATATCGTTACAACATAGTCCCAATATCGTTACAACATTGTCCCTATATTGTTAAAACATTGTCCCAATATTGTTATAACATAGTCCCAATATTGTTACAACATTGTCCCAATATTGTTACAACATTGTCCCAATATTGTTACAACATTGTCCCTATATTGTTAAAACATTGTCCCAATATTGTTATAACATTGTCCCAATATTGTTATAACATAGTCCCAATATTGTTACAACATAGTCCCAATATTGTTACAACATAGTCCCAATATTGTTACAATATAGTCCCAATATTGTTACAACATTGTCACAATATCGTTACAACCTTGTGACAATATTGTTACAACATTGTCCCAATATCGTTACAACATTGTCCCTATATTGTTACAACATTATCCCAATATCGTTACAACGTTGTCCCAATATTGTTACAACATTGTCCCAATATTGTCACAACATTGTCACAATATTGTTACAACATTGTTACAATGTTGTAACAAGAAGCATTTCTACCTGCGTAACATTATAATAAAATAATTTAACAGGTAGCGTTTCTCTGAATATTTGTAGGATTGAAATATTTCCACAATGAATCCTGCACTCACGTCAATCCTACTGCACATCATTGCCCTGTAGTCCCCTCGGGGTGAGTCAAGGAAGGCCCCGGCACCCATCCCTGTCTCGCTGTGAAGGACTCGCACTATGAACCCTTTGAAGGGGGCGGCGCCACTTATAACAACTGAAAAGAAATAAACATGAATTAAAAAATAGGAATATGTGAAGTCATACACTTAGAAGTGTATGACTTCTCATGTGAATTATCTTGCAGTGTACAACTGATGGATGCTGTGTAAGTTACGAATTATCGGTCAGTTTCACATCTTCGGTCATATAAGAAAAAACGAAATAACGTTAATTTTACTTTAATTGTTATCCCTTATCCCACAGTGATAACAATACCAATTAAATACTAATTATTGTGTCTTTTTTTCTTATATGACCGAAGATGTGAAACCGATCGATTATTCGTAACTTACCCTACAGAGTAATTAAAGGATCTATCAAAGCTCCCTTTCACACAGGCGTATTTTTCATGCCACAGCACAGAGTATAGTGTATGAAAAATGCTACGACCTAATGAACGTATTGTGTTTTGTATGTCCACTTAGAATGTCCGCTTATGCTGTATTTTTGTAGAAAAAAATCCGTCCCCTTGTGAAATAAATAAATGGTAGATAGTTCCTTTTCCCCTATTGCCATTAAATTCTTTTTCTCATTTGGCAATTTATTCATCAGTATTGTTATGCAATCACAATTAAGGAATAATTATATAAGACTGTTTCTATAGAAATATAAATCAACAGCCGATATTCGAAAGAACAATTCATACAATTAAACTTCTTTCAATTTCGAATAAATTTTCTCCCTTTCCCATCACCAATTTTAATGATTTCTTAATGTTTTCAGAACAATGCATCATTAAAATGATTACAGGAACTCCTTTTTAATTTATTCTCGTTGCCTATAGAAATTAAAAGAATCGCTCTATCTCCTTTCATTCCAAATTCTAGTCTCACGATGCTACCCATTCCAAGACAACTAAATACTCTTCATTAATTCCCATAGGCAATTCCAGGAACAATTCCAAGAATGACAACATAATAACATTTTAATTCAGATTGCCAGTATCTGAAATAATTATGAAGAAACGGCAGAGACGGAAGAGCTATTTCTACCTCTGTATGCATGGAAAAGCGAATATAAGGATAAATGAAAGTTTGATAAATTAGGTAGTAGTAGCACAATAAAATCATAGTTATATCTTTATTCTCCTCGTACCGCACAAATATGGTAACAGTGACGTCAGAGGTCTATGTTCTCTACTATTCTTGTTCTGTTAACTGTGGTTACAGTGACGTCAGAGGTCTATTGTCTCTACTATTCTTGTTCAGTTAATTATGGTTACAGTGACGTCAGAGGTCTATTGTCTCTACTATTCTTGTTCTATTAACTGTGGTTACAGTGTGACGTCAGAGGTCCATTATCTCTACTATACTTGTTCTGTTAACTGTGGTTGCAGTGACGTCAGAGGTCTATTGTCTCTACTGTTCTTGTTCTGTTAACTGCGGAACAGCAGGGAGGAAGATGGGAGAAGGGGAATGCCTTGGAGATGCGGTACACTGTGCATCATAAAGTATGCCCAGACGAGGAAGAGTCACCAACCAGAAGATAGGTTAAAGAGGTCAACGCTGGAGCTGTGTGGCCGGTTAGACGGATCAGTGAAGGGAGGAGTGTAAATGGGAGAAGGCGGAGAGGTAATGATGAGGGGTTAGGACATGGATGAGCAGTGGGCCACACCAGCAGGTGTCTGATGCAACAACTTCGCTGCAGAGAGGGCTGCTGGATGAGTGAGAATGGAGGAGAGCAGTAGTTGTCATCGGCAGCAGATTATTGGTAGAAGCAATGACAGAAGATGCTATGACAGTTATAAAGGAGTTTGGTAGAGCTGCTGGAAGAACTGATCCGGTCCTTAGCGACTCTCAGGAAGATTCTGAGTCGTCTTTGGTAAATTTACCAACAACAGTGACGTCAAGGAAATATCCCTGTCCCATTGACGTCACAGTTTCTTGTCCAGGAAATGTCTGTCCTATTGACATGATAGTTCCATTATTTAGACAATCTCTGTTTTTGCAAACTCTGTTCCCGTTGACGTTATAATTCCATTGTCCAAGCAATTCCTGTTTTTGCGAACTCTGTTCCCGTTGACGTTATAGTTCCATTGTCCAAGAAATTCCTGTTTTGCAAACTCTGTTCCCGTTCCTTTGTGTCCATGAATAGTTCATTAGAGCCAAACACACTGCCTGGTAAATATTGGTTCAATTTTCATGCCATGCCTGCAAGGATTCTCAAGACTTCGCGCTATTTTACTCTTGTGAATAAAGAACCTAATGTAAAGTGCTTTCCTAAATAATTTGCGTAAGGTCTAGGAAATTCTTCGATGCATAACTAATGACTCATGGATTTTTGTACGGGAGTCTCGCCTTCAAATTTTACGGAATTAAAAGCATGTGTAAGTGACTAATATTTTATGAGAAGGTAAATGTTTGTGACGGAAAAGGGTATCTGTTGAGGAGTGTCACATTTCTAAACAAAAAGGAAGATTAAAAGGGGAAGAAACAACAGTTTTTCTCTAGTTAATTTCAATATTTTAGATACCTAAATCCAATGATATTAATGCTTGAAGAAAATTTGAATTAGTCTTGGTACGAGAAGTTAAATTTGTGAGATTTAAAAATATTTTTTTATAATAAATATCTTCTGAGAGAATTTTCACTGTTTGTTTTGATCAAATCTAAATATCGATGAATTATTTATAAATTGCTATATACCTTTTTCATTTCTATGGAGAATGGTATGGTGGGCCACCACTGAAGATTAAATTGGTTCCTCTCTAAATCTTCCATGGCACCACAGTAACTTTTTCTTTTAATCTTCCATGGCCCCACCATAACTTTCCCTCTCAATCTTCCATGGCCCCACCATAACTTTCCTTCTCAATCTTCCATGGCCCCACCATAACTTTCCCTCTCAATCTTCTATGGCCCCACCATAAGTTTCCCTCTCAATCTTCCATGGCCCCACCATAAGTTTCTATCCGGTGAGTAATTAGCAGGAGGGGCCCTTTAGCAGGGTATATAATCTCATCCAGTGATTGGTTCCGTGTCGATATCGTAAGCAAATTAGTGTCCATTAGTTGGAGTATGGCTCCATTGTATAATATTGATGATTATTATAATGAGCTGATGTACTCTAGGGCAATAATCTGATACTATGGTATAATGGAGCGTCCTCTTCAATTAGTTACTAATTAACTTTATATTGCTTCGGAATGAGTAACAAACAGACTGGTAATTTATTGGGTATTGTCACTTTTTTAATGTAAAAAATACAGTACGGGAGAAATTATTATGGGTTTTTGAAAATCGAAATTTTCTTTACAAAAACGTTAAATATACCAATTTCGTTGAATGCAAATGGATTTATTTTATAAATGGTATATTTTATCAATTGCTTATTTGTAAAGAATGTGATGGGGAAAGAGGAGAAAGTGATGGGGAATGAAGAGAAAGTGCACGATTGGGAATTGGAGAAAAAATGATGGGGAACTGGAGAAGGTGAGGATAATGGGGAAACAACCGTTGAAGCACATACGGATATTAAATGTTGCGAAACTATAGTTATGTCTTGATTATTATTATAAGTATTAATACTTTAAGTATTAATGAATGGTCAAGACATATCACTCTATTAAAATATATCCAATTGAAATCAATGAAATTGGTTTAATTAACCTTTTTGTTAACAAAATTTCGATTTTTGTAAATCCATAACAGTTTTTTCAGTACTGTATACATTTATTTATATCGGGCATGCATATATCAGTTTGATAAGCGTAAGTACTATTATCAACAAAAAGAATAATCAATAAAGTCATTTCATCAAATCACTTTTATCGAATAATATCATCTATCCCCTTCAGATGAACATTTGGACCACTTACTTGGTACTTGCTGACCGGGGGCTGCCTTTGGGGGCATATCCATGTCGTAGGGCCCTTGCTGCGCCTTGATGATCTCTCCCACACCCGTGTGCCCCTTTGGGATGAGGTTATTGCATGCCTCCTGTGGGGCTCCCCTGCCGTAGCACCTTGCTAGGGACACACAGCAAACCCCAAGAAGAAACACTCTGAAGAATAAAAAATAGGAGAATGAATTATAAAAAATGATGTAAAGACTACTCGAAAAAGTAAGTTAAAAATATGTTATTATTTATTAAAACCATTAAATATTTTTAATTCAATTCAAAAAGTACAAAAAAAATATTTGGTATAGTTACATTTCAACTGTTTGACCAATAACTTTAATTTAAAAAAACACCCTATCCATATATGGGTAAAAACCCTCTAAAAGATCAGATCATGACTAGTAATTTTATTAACTTTCACTGACTGTAAATCATTTTATCTCTGTGAGTCAAAGAGACGTTAAGATGATTTAAAAGCCGTAAACACGTAGGTTTTTTAAGTCTTTCCACCAGATTTTTTGCTAAGCTCCTCCTACTTTTTCCACGAGAATATAAGAAAAAACGATAAAATTATAATTTATTTTAGTTGGTATCCATGATACCTGCAGGTATGATGGATACCAACTAAAATAAATAATAATCATATCGTTTTTCCTTATATTCTCGTGGAAAAAGTAGGAGGAGCTTAGCAAAAAGTCTGGTGGAAAGATTTAAAAAACCCTACGTGTGTACGGCTCTTAAGACGTTTAGAATTAAGAACTTCAGAAGACGTTTAGAAGTAAGTCGTTTAGAGGTAATTCCTATACATATAAGACTCTTAGAAGAATATCCAGTTAGAGGACTCACATCATCTAGGTGAGGTGGTACCCAGTGAAGAAGTTGTGGTGGAGGGTAAGAGTATTGAGAGGTGTTCTCACTCGATATTCTTTTGCCCCTCCATAAGTTTTTCTTTGAGCTTAATCTGATTAAAATGTTTGGTGGTTATTATAACCCTTCACTGAGTTCTTTATTTACAGACACTTATGTTAACAGTTAGTGAATAATAAATGATATTCAACCATTTCTCTACGTTCCATATTAACCTTAAACTCCACAAACAAAAATACTTTCTCTCGATTTCATAATAGTTTCTGAATTAATTTTAACAATACGTATCAAATATATATTTTGAGATCCTACTTCAACACGCAAGAAATAAGCAGATTATATTATATATGATATTGCAGATTATACACACATTGGCACTATCTGTATCGTCCATGCATCCCTTTAATCCAATACTTGCAATGTATTCATGGCTGGTCTTCAGGTACTAAATAATAAAGTCCATTTAATAAATATAGTCAATAAAAAGCAGGTATATTTATCTCGTCGATGGAGAGATCACAACATTTCGTGTGTCTCAATAAGTGTTACATTTTCGTTTTACGGGGCACGATCTCGAGAAACTAAAATACTGACTTTTACTCGAATAACCATAAAATTATTTCGCAGTGTTATATAAGACAGAGTTATATTTATGCTAACTTTAATGGATAAAAGAACTGGAGTGCCTTTTAATTCAATAGCTTCGCTTACTATGTTTATTTAATCGATCTGTTGGGTATTGCCATTTAGTTCAGTAAACAGATCTATATTAAAAGTGTTTTGGTGATTAAATATCTTGAAACAATTCATTTAAGTGTGTTATACTGATTCATTCCATGTTTTACAATAGGTTTAAGTGTGTTAAAGTGATTCATAACTCTAAGTGTGTTAAAGTGATTCATTGTGCTGTCTTACAATATTTCTAAGTGTGTCAAAGTGATTCATTCCATGTTTTACAATAGCTTTAAGTGTGTTAAAGTGATTCATAACTCTAAGTGTGTTAAACTGATTCATTCCATGTTTTACAATAGCTTTAAGTGTGTTAAAGTGATTCATAACTCTAAGTGTGTTAAAGTGATTCATTGTGCTGTCTTACAATATTTCTAAGTGTGTCAAAGTGATTCATTCCATGTTTTACAATATTTCTAAGTGTGTCAAAGTGATTCATTCCATGTTTTACAATATTTCTAAGTGTGTCAAAGTGATTCATTCCATGTTTTACAATATTTCTAAGTGTGTCAAAGTGATTCATTCCATGTTTTACAATATTTCTAAGTGTGTCAAAGTGATTCATTCCATGTTTTACAATATCTCTAAGTGTGTCAAAGTGATTCATTCCATGTTTTACAAAAACTCAATATGATTCATTCCGGTAAATCATAACTAAAACAATCACAGTACGTGATCATAACAAAGTGAATCATAACAAATAACAATCACAGTAACTCTGCTGTCAGAAAATATTTAATTATTTCCATCATAAATGTTTAGAACGTTTTCAATTTAGTTTCAAATTCCTTCACAGGAGCAATCCAGTCTAGGATCATTTCATTGAATTCTTTTTACGTGACATACTTTGTTTCCCAAGCTGTTTGTAAAAGTTGGAGAACATTTAATAAATCAAATTTAGAAGCAATCCCCCGGTTTCAAAGTTTGCTGACAAAATATGTTGCTGTAAGACGGTCATTCCGGTGCTTTAAGCTGTCTCGGAGCAGGCGAAGTACTTTAAATTCTACGGAGTTTCATCGCCTAAGCGATTCCACGGCAACATTCTGCATCAGTTTATCTGCAGCTTTTTGTAGTTCATGTTTTACTGTGCTTGAAGAATAAAGTAGTGCCTACAGTAGGAAAATAGCTAGCCTACAGTAGGTGTACGATAGGGTTACAGTAGGTCTACAGGTCTACTGTTGATCTACAGTCGATCTACAGTTGATCTACAGTAGGCATACCGTAGATCTAATGATGGCCTCCAGTTTGCCTCCAGTTGGCCTCCAGTTGGCCTACAGTTGGCGTACAGTTGGCGTACAGTTGGCCTACTGTTGGTTTACAGTAGGCCAACAGTAGTTTAAAGTACTAAACTGCTGTTATTTTTAACAAAGAAGTTCACTGTTGCTTCAATATTGAAAAAGTTAATTGTTAATTTTGATAGTTTTCAAATTTATTGCATGTAAAGAAATTATTAACTTGATTATTTGAGTGACAATAAAAACTTAATTACAATGAGTACTATTAAATTGACATTGTGATTTACTCCATTAATTCAAGATTCTATCACATTATTCATACTACCAAAATTTTTTCATTGAGTAAAACAATTAAAGGCAACTCAATGCATAAGCGTTATTTTTTGATGAGTCATGTTGCGACTGTGAAAGGTTTGCTTTGGAAGCATGACATGAAATTTCCTAAGCTCTTCATAGATAAAAAATGATTTTTAATGAAGGTGTATGAATAAATTGTATGTTTGTCAATGGAGGAAAAGTTGAACACTTTCAAAAGATAAAAAATAAATAATGTATGGTAGTCTTCTAGAATATATTACGGGTCAACATGTATGAAAAGTCATACACAGTTCATATGCATGAAAAGTCACACTCAGTTCATATGAATAAAAAGGCTTACACAGTTCATATGAATGAAATGTCATACACAGTTCATATGCATGAAAAGTCACATTTTTTCCTATGCATGAAAAGTCACACTCAGTTCATATGAATGAAAAGTCACACTCAGTTCATATGCATGAAAAGTCACATTCAGTTCATATGTCTGAAAAGTCACACTCAGTTCATATGCATGAAAAGTCACATTTTTTCATATGCATGAAAAGTCACACTCAGTTCATATGAATGAAAAGTCACACTCAGTTCATATGCATGAAAAATCACACTCAGTTCATATGCATGAAAAGTCACATTCAGTTCATATGCATGAAAAATCACTCTAAGCTCGTATGTATGAAAAGTCACACGCGTTTCCTATGTCTGAAAAGTCATCACGAGATATCATCAATTACAGTGACCCAGTGACCGAAAGATGGCAACACTCTTCTCTCTGGAAGTATCTTGCACTTGAGAGAAGGATTCCTTTGACGCAGTAAATTTGTTGGTGAGATTTTAGAGAGGATTGCAACAACTGAGTACATCTGAGCAGACAATTGCAATATTTGACTTAGAGTTGATAGAGCTAGTGTGATTAGATGTAGAAAAGATGTTTGATGTAGATTGTCATTTAAACACTATAAATATCAAGCACTCAATTTGACTGGTTTTACTTTTCAAACATTTGTATCTCATAAATTATTATCAGTAGATACTTGAATTTTATATTTATAATGTTAGGAGACAGTGTCTCCTTAAATTAATTAATTAGTATCTACCTATAATATATATAATAATAATAATTTATTTCCTCTTTATTCCGCCACATTTGTATGGTATAACAATAATTGTTACTCGATCATGTAAGAAAAAATTGGAGTACTATCAGAGAAAAGAGTCACTGTGATGATGTACTATCAGAGAAAAGAGTCACTGTGATGATGTACTATCAGAGAAAAGAGTCACTGTGATGATGTACTATCAGAGAAAAGAGTCACTGTGATGATGTACTATCAGAGAAAAGAGTCACTGTGAAGATGTACTATCAGAGAAAAGAGTCACTGTGATGATGTACTATCAGAGAAAAGAGTCACTGTGATGATGTACTATCAGAGAAAAGAGTCACTGTGATGATGTACTATCAGAGAAAAGAGTCACTGTGATGATGTACTATCAGAGAAAAGAGTCACTGTGAAGATGTACTATCAGAGAAAAGAGTCACTGTGATGATGTACTATCAGAGAAAAGAGTCACTGTGATGATGTACTATCAGAGCCTTAGAGTCACTGCATTATGTTAATTTTATAAATCAAAGTTTTCTTATTTCATATTTTATTTTCAAATCTGACAAATTGCTCGTTGTGTACCAGACAATTTTTAAAATTCCCTTTATAATTATAGTAAACTGTGAAAAAATCATCACTGATTCCTTTTTATTTGCCTGTGCATATTTCCCTTTAATAAACATCATTTTAATAACCATTGGTGTACATAGTGGGTGAAAATTATATTTTTTTCTCATAACAGTGATTGTAGTTGAAGTAATTACCTATTACCCACCTTAAATACTGGTTCATGTTGCTATTATTGTGACCTGCTTTAGGGTGGTGACCAGAGTTAGCAAAGGTGAGAGACTGACTGAGAGGTGGTTGACCCTTCCCTAGGTTTTATATTGGCGGGTTGTTTTCCTCCTGTGACCTCTAAGGGTTGCAAAATAACGGCTGACGGTATAATCCCCCCTTTCTTCCCTGGTGGGCGGGGGGTTGAACACATGGTGGGGGTAGGTTTCTATTTATTAATCATGCAATGCAGTTATGGTTCTATAATTGTGTAAAATATTAACATATGGATTGAGAATCCTTCGGATTATTTAGTTAAAAAACAAAAAGAAGTTGCGATAAAATATATTTTATTTTATTTTATATGTATTTTTTATTGTGGTATGATAAAAACAAACACGATTATGACGTTCTTCTCTAAAACTGAAAGTTGTTCTTAAAAAATATAAATTGTAAAAAATACTGTCTATTTCTTATAATTGAAAGTCCTTCACAGAACTCATTTTAATGAAAGTATTCTTCTTATAATAAGATTCATATATTAAAGGCAAAATATATATATTTATATATACAGTGAGTTCCGGGTTTCCTTTTTTCGATCATGTAAGAAAATATACTCAATAATTATTATATAACTTCTATTGTAATTGGTATAATAAAGATTGAATTAAATGTTGAATATTAATAACTGTGTTTTTTTATCTTTGCAAAATTGTGGATGCTAATATTATGATCGCCCTTATTTATCTGTATTTATGTTGATATAAATTAATGGTAATCTTGTTATTCGCATAACTGAAAAAGTCTTCATCCAAATTGTTTAAAATTTGGTAAGACGATTGGTCAATATCCTAAGCTAAAAAAGGCACTCGCATAGAGCGCATGCCTTCGTCATCGCTTCGATCAAAGTCAAAATTGATCGAAGTGATGACGAAGGCATGCGCTCTATGCGAGTGCCTTTTTTAGCTTCTCATGTGATCGAAAATGTGAAACCGTCCGATAACTCGGAACTTACCCTACTATGTGTTTATTTTCCACTTGACGGGTTTTTAATTCTTTTCATCAATTTTACTTTTAATTTTATCTACATGCATTTAGTTTAAATGATCTTTTAATTGATATATTAATTGATCATTTAAACGATTTTTTAATTGATCATTTAAACGATTTTTTAATTGATCATTCAAATGATTTTTTAATTGATCTTTTAATTGATCAATGATTTTTTAAATGATTTTTTATTTGATGAAAAATGTTAGTATAAACAATGACATAATGGTATAGAATCACAACTTCTGAATAAAATGATTGACGTAATATTTTATTCACGATTTTTAAATCACTACGTTATTGAAATTATTAAGGTATATAAAAAAGCCATACTCTAGCATGGAGGTTAAACTCATTACAAAGCAGTATTTCTTCCCTCGGCCTGCTTCTCTACTGCCCTGACACCTGAGCTTACTTCATTAATGCATACACTCTTTTTCCATGAATAAATAACTAAATATTTATTCATAGACACCGCAAAGACCGATCAACTCGTAACGAAAAGTCTACCGAAACATAGTATGTTATTTACATGGAAATCAGATGAACTACATGAATAATACATGTATACAGAAATATTCAGCTTAAATATAAATATTGCTTCTTTTAATGAATTATTATGTATTTATTGTAACACGAATATGTTTTTGAAATGGTTATTTTTCGTTGAACTTTATTTTTTCTTTTATTTTATATAGATTTTATTGAAATAAAAGACGCTATTTTATTTAAATAAATTGGTATTTGGATACATATTTCACAGTATTATATTTGTTTTAGATACTTCAATCTATATAGCGTTGAAATATTTATCTCTACTAAAACTAAGATTCTATTTCTTATTAGTTAATAGGAATTTAGTTATTAGTTAATATTAAATTTTTAATGTTGAGAATTGAACTTATAATGCAAAAATTACTTATAGAGAATTAATTTAAAAAAATCAAATGAAACTTATTCATTTATGATAAGAAATTCTTTTTTAGTAAAAAAATCTTTTTAAAAAAATAAATGAAAAATAACATTTTCTTAATTAAAGAAAATTTTCAAATTTCTGGTCGAAAAATGTCAAATGATATAATATATATATATATATAATATGTAATGATAATGGATTATGTTTCATTTGAATTAAGTAACTTTTAAACATTAACTCGTTATCGCTCTTGTGTTCATATGTAGTCACTGAAACTGAACATGAAAACCGGTTTGGTGAATGATAAATATTTAACAACAGTTTTTTCGGAGCATTGTCCCAATAATATATCATTATAGGCAATGTTGTATCCATTTCAGGGCACTATTGTTACAATATTAGGGCAATATTACCCCACGAAATATCAATATCCAAACACTAGCGGGTCAAAACGATCGGTGGTGTCGTAACCAAGATAGAAAATCCCCGTCACATCCCATGGACGCGTTCGTTGACACATTCTTCGAACTAATGAAGAACTTTCCTCCGACAGATTTACGCGCCAGCCTACTCCGGAAAATATCTAGAAAATACTTCGCTGATATCTCAAAAATGGCGGACTTATGTGACGGCAATAAACAATTAAAGCGAATGTGTTTGCTGGAGTCGTGTTTCAGCGAATAAGTTGAGCCATTTTAAATATTATAATGTCAACAGAATTCAGGCCTGGTGCTAACGTGCCTTCCAAACACCCATTCTGCTAAGAATATTCAATAAACTCTTGTTTGAACAAAAAATTTATTTTCCTAGCGGTACATGTGCGAAGAGAATTTCATTGTTATGTTGAAATTGAATGCGATGCCGTAAAATAAATCCTAGATAATATAAACAAATTATACTTTTAATAAGAAGTATGTTTAGTGAATTAGGTAATATTAGTATGTTTTCTGATATTAGTATTTAAATGGTATGAGCTGCAATTTATTTGTTAGCTGCATATAGCATACTAATCGTGTACATAAATTGTATGAATATACGGGAAAATATACACTGGTAAAACGAGTACTTAGACTTGGTGTCAAAGCAAAAAACTCTATATATTTACATACAGAATTATTTGAGATAAAATACAACCGAAATTTGTGTTGCAACTATAAACACATTACGGTCCGAAAAAAAAATCGGACCGTAAAAGTAAACATGAAAAAATTTCAAGAGCTCAAAAGAAAATAAACATAGCATTCTAATATACAGCTTCATAACATTCAAAACATTTAGTCTTGTAAATATGATACGCAATGTTTTATACAGGGTAACCCCCCAAAAAAGTGTACACAACCAATTGTTTGTAGTCTAAAAATTTGAATTAATATAATTACTGTACTTATAAAATAATAATAAATTCAAAGCAATGACGATGGTATAATGGATACAGGTAAAAATATCTAAATATAACTTTGAACTCGAATCACTGATGATTATTATAACACATTTATACACATTTCAAAATACAATATTTATATTATTTCAATGTTGGGTACACCTGTTTTCGGTCACCCTGTATAACAATCTCTGTTAGACTGTTACTACTTAATCTCCTACACAGATACTAAATGTTTGAAAATATTTTGAAGTTGTTATTAGAATTTTATGTTGATTTTTTTTACGTACTTAAATTATTTCATGTTTACTTTCACGGTCATAAATTCTAACTTTTAATATATGTAAATAATGAAAAATTTTCACAATTACAAGTATTTTGGACCATAAAACTAAAGTAAATAAAGAAAAAATTTGAAACGTAAAAGTAATTAAACCTTTTTCGTACCATTAAGGTAAAGAGACCCTGACTTTGCAGGTAATTACACAGAGATTCTATTCATTGACGCTGATTTAAAGCACATGTGCTTAATAACAATAACTCACATATATCTAGACTTGAGACCTTGAACCTTGCTGTCTGTTAACTAGTCTATTAGCTGTCTGAGTCGCAAACAGAAGACTAGTGAGTTATAATAACTAGTTCAGTACCTGTAGTTCATTCATTGAGAGTTCAATTAATGCAATGGGTTTAGGATTACATTCAAATTCATACATATACATACAATGCATACATATACAGGGTGACCCACAAAAAAGTATACCAACTTTGATTTAATATAATATCGTATTTATAAGTAGTTAAAAAATGAGTTGAATATATATATAAATTAGATTTTTTTAATGTATCCATTTTACCACCGTCATTGCTTAAGATTGTACGTGTACGATATCTATAATAACTATAGCAAGACCCGTGGAAATTCCACGGGATGAGAATAAAAGAAAATGTTTTTATAGAACTGATAAAAAAGAAAATCTGTTTTAGACTGAAAACATATAAAAAGCAGCAAATGTGTTTAGTAACATGCTTCTGAAAATAATATCCTTTGTATTTAATTATCTTGGTCACATTACGTACTTCTATTTACACCAACTTTATGAGGCGCTATTGATAGAATATGAAGAATAAGAGGAACAATTAATTATAAAATAGGATGTTTAGTTTGTGGTATCATGCATACCGAATTTGCTTATATCTAATTACTGAAAGAGTAACGGACTTACTCACCAACTCACTAAGGAAGGAACAAGCAGAATTATTATAATAATTCAAAGTTGGATACACTTTTTTGTGGGTCACCCTGTACATAGCAGTGGTAGTGCAGCAATTTGCTACAGTAGCAAATTTCTAGTTTTCTTTTCAATTAGTGAAAGAAACATCACCAACTTTATGAGGCGCTGTTGATAGAATGACTGTTTATAGTAGAGATGTCTATACTTCTCGGCGATATCTAAAGATTTTTGTCCTTAGTGGCTACTTGGGTGCCAGAGGTAAGATGACACTTGGAGGGATTGTTTAATTTTATTTATAATTTAAGCTAATTTGGTTTTTAAATGGTCTATATTTTTTTATTATTCTTTGTGTCAAATATTTAAAAACGATCCATACTTAAACATCTATAATACTATATTATTAATATAAATATTAAATAGTTATAACGTTTTTAACGTTATGAAAAAATCTAATTAGCGAAATTATTGATATTTGTATTTAGTTTTTATTCGCAATTTAATAATAGAAAAGTGACTGATATATTTTTTTATGAATAATAAAATATATATCATTTTGTGTATATAGTGCAATTTCCTTTACCGCATTTTTAAAATTTTCTTTAATATTCTCAAATCTTACAGATTGGTCGTCGTGTAACCAGACCAATTTTAAAATATCTACAAGTTTCTTTTTGGAAATGTAAAATTAGTAAACAGTGAGAAAAATACCATCATAGACACAATTTCATTCAAATAATTACAAGACGGTTGCTATTTATTTCCCTTTTCGTTTAATAATTAGCTCATTTATTTCTGAAGACTCAGGAAGCCTTAGCTTTAAAATCTCCCCAAGAATATCCCATAATTGTTTTCTTTTAAGCTTCCCTGGCAATAATTATCGAACAGATCCGCTTAGAGGAAAAATTGGCATGAAACGTGAGTGAGACGAGCGAGAATAAATGGTGATTATGATAAGAACTTATTATAATTATAAAAACTATAATATTATAATTAATCGTTATTATGATAACTAGTTACTAAGAAGATTACTATAAACAAGAAATGTATATTTTTATTATACTATAATTTTGAATAGGGTAGTTAACATGTTATTGGACAGTTCTTCAGTTTCGATCATGTAAAATATAGATACTTTACAAATGAAACTCGATAATTTAGTCGAGTAATTATATGCTTTTTATCTAATCAAAAAATATGTCACTGTCCGATAATTCGTGACTTACCCTATATTTCATTTTTTATTGATACATTTTTTCATTGCATTTTTTTAGAGTTTAATTTTGGATGGTGATTTTATATATCTACCCTGTGTCAGCAATTCCATCGTGAAATGCATTGCGTGCAGGAGATGCATTGTTAAATGAACAATGGTGATGAAACAGGTAATTTACTGTCATTAAAACTACAATATATAGGGACATCAGTTAACAGAGCAAGAATAGTAGAGACAATAGACCTCTGACGTCACTGTAACCACAATTAACTGATCAAGAATAGTAGAGACAATAGACCTCTGACGTCACTGTAACCACAGTTAACAGAACAAGAATAGTAGAGACAATAGACCTCTGACGTCACTGTAACCACAATTAACTGAACAAGAATAGTAGAGACAATAGACCTCTGACGTCACTGTAACCACAATTAACAGAACAAGAATAGTAGAGACAATGAAATAATATTATTATATTATAGTAACTTATACAGTACCTGTTGATAATTCATTGATAACTCTAATAATGTAATGGGTTTCGGATTAATGATTAAATGCTTATAATATTTACGAATTTAGATTATGATTAAATGTATTCAATATTTACGGGTGGACGTGTCTCTAATTATAGTATAGTTGCAGATAGATAGATAGAAGATTTAGTATATACTATATAGTATTTATTACTATTATTATAGATATTAATATGATAACGTGTGTTATTTTGTGTACCTCGCTTATTATTGTATTTTGTGATGGTAAGTGAAGGTGGGGGAGTGAAGGGGGGGGGGGGGGGGAAGTGAAGGTGGGGGAAGTGAAGGTGGGGGAAGTGAAGGGGGGGAAGTGAAGGTGGGGGAAGTGAAGGGGGGAAGTGAAGGTGGGGGAAGTGAAGGGGGGGAAGTGAAGGTGGGGGAAGTGAAGGGGGGGAAGTGAAGGTGGGGGAAGTGAAGGTGGGGGAAGTGAAGGTGGGGGAAGGGAAGGTGGGGGAAGTGAAGGTGGGGGAAGTGAATGTGTGGGAAGTGAAGAGGGGGGAAGTGAAGGTGGGGGAAGTGAAGGTGGGGGAAGTGAAGGTGGGG